>JAEUBB010000179.1:1221-70300 GCA_018257885.1 Parmelia sp. 050094 | reverse complement strand
TTATTTATTAAATACTTTTTAATCTTCTATAATTTATAGAGAAATATATAATAGATATAACTTTAAGAGGATTTAATATTATTATTAAGTTTAATCTTATAGTTATAAAGTTAATATAGAGATAAATAATTAGCTTTAAATTAATTAAAAATATTTAAAAAGTTATAATATTTTATAAAAAGCTTATATTTAATTTTCTTTATATTATAAATAAATATTTTAATTAATATAAGACTTATTTCTTTTATTTTAATTATAATATTAAATATAATCTCTTTATTAATATTCTTTATAAATATAATAAATAATTAAGTTCTTATATTCTTTACTTAATATATAATAGAGATAAATAATATAGCGCTTATATTATAGATTAAAAAGAGCTAATTCTCTAAAAATAACTAAAAATAAGAAAGAACTTACGATTTAAAAAGAAGTTTTTAAGATATTTTAATTAAAAATATTAACTTAATTAAAGAGATAATAAATAAAAAAAGAATAATAAAAGTAAATTTTTTTTAAAAAAAAATAAAGTTATTATCTATATTAAGTAATATTTTAAAATAATTTATTTAAAACTTTTTTAAAATAGCTATATACTAATTAAGATTAGTAATTAATATAAATATAATTAGCTTTTTATAATTAAAGAGAATAAGATTAAAATAGATAATATATATAATTAGCTTCTTATATAGCTAATTATTATAACTTTAAATAAGTTTAAATTTTAATAGTTAAATTAATTTAATAATTAAAATATAATAAATCTTCTTTATTAAATATTTATTAATAAATATATACTTAATAGTTTTTATATTTATAAGAAAGTAAAGATTATAAATCTCTTTTTAAAAAATTAGACTTTTTTAAATTAGAAAAGGCTTTATTATAAATAACTTATATCTAATCTTCTTTAATATATATAGAGTTAGAATCTTATTTTAGTTTATAACTTTAAATAGAATTATTTATTTTTTAACTTTAAATATTTAAAGTTTATTAAGTTCTTATCTATATAGCTATTTATATATATATCGATTTTATTAATATATAGTAAAGAGTAAGAAGATAGTTAATTTAAATAATTAGTAACTAAGTAGCTAAACTTATAATAAATATAATAAAAATTATTTTAATAATTTTTAATTACTTTTTACTATTATTTAGAATTAAGAGATTAATAATAATTTTAATAAAAGTTTTTTAAATTAATTATAAAAATTACTTATTTAGAGATCTTTTAATAAATTATTTTTTTAATTAACTTCTTTTTTTTAATAATCTTAATCTTCTTTATAGTTCGATATTTATTATTTATCTTAATAAGATAGCTATATAGCTTAGATATTATATTAAGATTAGCTTTAAAGTTAATCTAAGCTAAATAAAGATAAGATAAGATCTTTTCTTTTAAATTATAAATTATTATCTTATTAAATAGCTCTAAATAAATAGTAAGATATTAAAAGTTTATAAAGAACTTTATAAATTATTATTATTATTTTTAAATTAATATATAGTACTTCTATACGTAGTTTTCTTTATAGTTAGAATTATTAAAAAATTCTTTTAAATTATTAAGAATCTCTTTTACTATTAGATAAGAATTAATAATAAGATAATAAGTATAAATATATATAATCTTTATAGCCTTTTTCTAAATTTGCGAATATATATAAACGATTTTAGATTATTTTAATTTATAGTAATTTTAATTAATTTCTAGCTTATTAGTTATTTTAGAAATCTAGTTATTCTAAATAGAATTAAGATTATTATTAAGTATAAATAAATATAATATCTTCTTAAAATATTTATCTATTTAAATTTAAATAAAAGATAAAGTATCTTTATAATAAAAATAAAGCTATATTTATAATTTTTAATTTTAAAGTCTTAATTATTTTAATTTCTTTTAAAGTATTTAAAAAGTATTACGAGTTTTATTTTTCTTTTTTTTTTTAATTTTATATTAATTTTTATAGTTTAGATTCTTTTCTAGTATATTATTATAAAGCTAAGTAATCTTAATACTAAAATTTTATTATTTTTAAAGTTTATTTAATTTTATTAAAAAGTCTTTAAGATTTTTTTTAGTTAAGTACTATAACTATTTAACTATAATAATATAATAAATTAAGATTATATCTTTTATAATTCTAAAGATAACTTAACTAGATAATAATATATATCTATTAAAAATATTAATAAGATATACCTTAAGACACTCTAGAAGCTTAAAGTATAGAATATAATTTAATAATAAGAAGATATCGCTTATAATCTATCTAGATTTATATAGTATAATAGCGTACTATTAAGAATAATAGAAAAAGAAGAAATAATAAATATAAAGAAAATATAATTTAATATTAAAAGAACTTAAGAATTTTTTTTAATATTATAGATAAAATTAATTTTTTAATAATAATTTAAACTAATTAAAATAAAATTAATAGATTAAGAATATATAAAAAATTTATATAGTAACGCTCTAAACGGCTACTATATTTAGCGAGCTACTTTAAAGAGAGTTATAAAGAATAAGATCTCTTAATAGCTAATAATAAAGAGATCTCTTATATAAAATTAATAAATCTTATTAATATAGCTATATAACTTTAACTACTTTAATAATAAATAGCTAAACTATACTAGAAATATATTTAAAGTATATTTATAAGACTAATTATATAACTTATAGTAATATTATAAAGAAGAAGAAGAAATTTTCGAATTAATATTAAAAAGTATTATAAGAACTTTATAGTTAATAATATAAATAATATAGAATTAATAAATTTAAGATTAAAAAGAGAATTCTTTTAATTATTTAGTTATAGCTTCTTTAATCTTATTTATTAATAAATCTATTAGTAGTTCTATATAACTTAGATCTACTAATCGTATATTTATATAAGAGAGATACTTTTAAGATAATAACTTCTTCTATTTTTTAAAAATATTAGCGTTATTATAAATAAATTCTTTTAGCTTAGTTATCTATATAAGTATAATAAGAAAATAAGACTTAATTTAATATTAAAACTATAACTAGATTAAATTAATAGTAATATATAATAAATAAATTAAGTCTAAAAAGTAAAGATTATTATATAAAGAATATAAGAAAGATATATTAAGATCGAAATAACGTTATTTTAAAGTATTACTACTCTAGATACTTAGTATACTCGTAATAGTATTTATTAAGTAAATTTAATAAGAGAAGAAATATCTATTTATAATAATTTTAGATTAAGATATATAATTTATAGCTCTTTTTTAAAAAAGACTATATAAATAGATTAATATTAAACTAAAACTCTTAATAATATTTTATCTAAAAATAGATAATTAAATAGAGAGTATTAATATAACTTTAAAGTAGTATTTAAGAGCTTATATTAATTATAATTAAAATAACTAGATAAATCTTCTATCTATTATAAAATTTAAAGTAAACTTAGATAAAAACGCGTTCTTTAGAATTACTCTATCTTTAATAATTAAAGAATATCTTCTTTATAGCGATCTAGAGCTATTTATACTATAAGATTTAAACTCTATTTAAAGAGTAAAGAGAGAGATAGTTATAGTAAATAAATTTATAGTATATATAAATAAGCTTTAATAATTTCTTAAAAAAGAACTTAAATAGTTATAAGCTTTAATAATAAATTAAATAAATCGTTACTAACTCTTAATCTTAATATTTAAGAAAGATAATATATTATACTTAATAATAGAAATATTAAGATCTTAAAATTAAATAAATCGCTAAATTATAAAAATTTAAAACTATTTAAAATTATTTAAATTATTAATAATATAATATATAAACTAAATCTTTTAAACGAGATAAATATATTTTTTATTTTTTATTTTTAACTTTTATATCTCGATAATAGTAATTTAATATCTAGTTAAATTAAACTTCTATCGCTAATAATATATATAGACGCGGAGAGAAGTAAGTACTTTATTAATAAAATAATTAACTCTTATATTAATAAATAAAAAAATAATTTAATAATAGAAGAGAAAGATCTTCTTAAATATAAGTTTAAGTAAATAAACTATAAGAATAATATTTTTAAGTAAGAACTTTACTAGAATATAGCTAGCTATCTAGACTTAGTCGCTAATTTTTATTATTCTTAGTTAGATAAATCTAATCTATATAAATCTTTTTAGATACTAGAAGACTAGAAGCTCTTAATAGCTATATTAATAAATAAATCTTATATACTTATTTAGAAAGATTAAATTAAGATTAATAAACTAAATTATTTTAATTAAGAAGATAATTTTAAACTTATATAAAATACTATAAATCTATATAGTATTAATAAAGTTCTAGAACGTATCGACTCTTTAAGTATCTAGTATAATATTTATTAATTTTACGCTATAAGAATATATCGAATATAGAGAAGAGAATAATATTATAATTTTAACTTAAATTTCGACTTAGCCTTTTTCTTCTATTAGACTAGACCTAGATAGACTAGTTAGTCTTAGCTCTTAATAATATATATATTCGTTATAATTAATTCTTTCTACTTAGAATCTTATAGTAGAATTTAATTTAAATCTAATTTAATATTATTCTAATTTAATATTAAGTTTCTAATAAGAAATTATTATAAGTTACTTAAGAGAAATAGAAGAAGATATATATATTCGAGATCTAAGCTCGTATTAAAGAAATATCTTAGTAATATCGTTAACTAGTATAAATAAATAATAGACGTATTAAATTAAATAAATAGTAATATTATTATAAAATTTATATATTAGATTTCTAAGTATATAGTAGTAGAGTAAATATCGGTATTTAGATTTCCGTTAATATCTAGTATATAGATAGATAGAGAGCGAGACGTACTATATCTATAATATAATAAGAATTACGAGTTCGCTACTAGATTAATTTTACGTCTAGAAGCTATATTATTAAGGTTTATATAGCTTTAAAAATAATATTTTACTTTATATAAATTAGAGTCGATTTAGCTATCTTTTTTTTTATAGATTCTATATTTCGATTTTCGTTAGTTAAATACGTATTATTACGAACGTACTCTAGATTTAATATTCTAGGCTTAATATACTACTTCTTAATATTCTACTTAGCTCTATAGATTTAGTACTTAAGATCTATTTCTTTTTCTTAGATAGATCTTCCCTTCTTAGTTTATTATCTTTATATATTAATACTATTATTAATCTACCTCTAGTATAGTTCTTATACTATAATAGACTTATTTTAACTCTTAGAGATCCGTCTTTATATATACTTTAACTATTAGCTTAGAGAGATAAACGGACTATTAACTATATAGTTAACTAGATCTTTAGTTATAAAGATTTTATTCTTTAACTATTAAAAGAACTCTATTACTATTCTTTATAGTATCTTGAATAAATAAGAAACGAGTATACTAGCTAGTTATAAAGAAATTCGTTACTTTAATATCTCTACTTTAATATATTTAATATATCTATATCTAGATAGTAGAGATATATATATAAAATAGCTATCTTTATATCTACTATCTCCTTTCTATTACTATCTTTATTAAAGTATATAAGAAGAAATATAGTACTTTCTTTTCCTCTATTATAATACAAATACTCGAAATTCTAATATATATCTAACTTCTTAGAATTCTATCTCTCTAAGAACTATATTTAAATCTTAATATAAATATTCTAATAATAGAGATATTTAGCTAAAATTAATTATTTTATATTTATTATCTTCTTAATACTCTTATCTTAGTTAAGTACGCTAGAAGAAATAAAGTACTATCTATTTCTTAATATTATTACCTAGTTCTAATACTATTTTAATACTATAATCTTACTATCTTTATTAGAGTATACGAGGAGAAATAAAGTACTTTTCTATTATAATCTCGATATAAATATTCTTAATACGCCTATTCTAAGATAGCTATTTATAGAGAATATCTCGTTATCTTTACTTCTTTCTCTATTCTATAGTTATACGTTTCTTCTATATTAGTAGATCTCGCTATAGTTAGATTTAAATACGTTAATAATAGATATTTTCTAGATATAATAAAATATATCGAGTATTATATAAGACTTAATATTTAAAAACCTTATAATAATTCTATTTTTACGTATATTAAGTATTTATCTTAGTATAAATTTATTAAGAATCTTTAAAAACTTACTTTTATAATTTAAGATTTAGTCTTCTTTAATTCTTTTTTATACTAGGACTTTTTAGATCTATATCTCTTTCGTAATATTAATAGATTCGCTAAGCGTCTTTTAGAGTATATAAATTAATACTATAAGAAGAATATTCTAAAACTACTTTCTAAGTACCTTTATAAGTCGATATTTATATAGAGTTAAGGTATTTAAGAAAGTCTAAAGTATATAAATCTTAGCGAGTATATAGGGGCTTTAATAGTTTAATTTAAGATATCTCCGCTATTAACTATTCTAGACTCGCTTCTCTAATCGGCTCCGCAGTTAGTTTCTTATATAGATTCTAAATATTATAAATACGTTACTTACTTAACGTTATTCTTATTAATTAGTTAACTTCTAAGTTATACTTAAATAGCTACGTATAATAAGGCCTCTTATAAGTACTATAAGAAAGTATTTAATTCTAAAAATAAACTCTATAACTATATTTAAAGTTAAAACTATTAGAAGTCTTATTTTTAAGTTAAAAGTATATTATCTTATAAATTTAATCTATTATTACTCTCTACTTAAAAAAAGCTTAGCGTTAAGATTACCGCTTTTTAAAAGGGGGGGATAGCGTATATATCTAAGTTAATATCTAAGTTAAAATTTAACTTCGCTATTAAGAGCTTTACTACTTCTAAAATAGCTATAATCTTACTCGTTTTTATAGAGATTACTCTATTATTACTATTTCTTCTAGTATATTGAATTATCTTATTATCTCTACTATTCTATTAGATTAATCTAAAGTTATATCTAATAGTTAAAGATCTCTATATAAGATATACTTTACTTAAGTCTCTTATTACTTAGCTAGTTAAGTTATAGAGCTATTATTTTAGTTATTCTATATATCGTTCTAAGTTACGGATTCTTTTAGTTATAATTATTAAGAATCTTTACGAGAAGTTCGCTAAGAAGACTACTAATAAGAAGTTTAAGAAGTACTTTAAGAAGTAAGTTATTAACGTAGCTAAATAGATATCTACTTCTCTAGTTACTTAGAGCTTAGTTCTAGATTATAAGATAACTATTAATACTCTATTATTTAACTTATTAAGACTAGCAACGTAGCCTAGATCCCGAGTATCTCGTAGTTAGTCTAAGAAGAAGTAAGAAAATATAATATTAATATATACTAAGCGATAGCAGTTATCTTTATATTTTGTTAATAGTATAGCTATTAGTAAGATCTCTTATTCTAAAAAGAAATAAGTAAAGAAGTAAGAGAATATAGTACTAATATAGACTAAGCTATAGCTATCTATCTCTATATATCGCTAGTAATATAGTTAGTAATAAGTACGTACTCCTAGTATTTCTATAATAGATAGTAGAAGAAGATTTATAAGATTACTAGTAAGAGTATTAGTTAGTAAAGATCTATTATCTCTAGTATCTCTAGAGATACTCTCTAATTAATAGCTTAAAATATAAAAGTCTTAACACCTTTACGAGTACTTTAAATTAGACTCTTAGATCTTACTTATTAATATTTAACTCTTAACTTCTTAAGGCCTTATTCTTTAATAACTCTACTATATAGAGTTAATTAGATATATACTCTTAATTAGCCTATTTATAGATAACCTTTAACGCTAGATAATATTATTATAAGATCTTATTATCGCGGGTTCTAGTCTATAGATATTTAAGTACTATAAAGAAAATTACTTAATTAAAGACTTAATATCTAATTAAAGTTCGAGTACCGAGTTAACTCTACTCTAGATTAATTATAGATCTTTATTTAAACTCTTCTCCGCTACGATTAAATATAATAATCTTTTAACTATATTCGTTCTTAATTATAACTTAGTTAATTCTTAATTAAATTACGTTATTATTAGTTCTCTTAGATACTACTCTATAGATCTCGCGACAGGACTATTCTTAATAGAGACTAAATATCGCTATTATCGTTACTACCGAAGAGAAATATTAAGATATAGATAAATTTAACTAATTTTTTTCTTTTTTTTAGCGAGTACTATTCTATAGCGATAGGGGTATTACTACTTATAAAAGAAGATACTATTATAAATATACTCTAGGCCTAATATTCTAGGTTTAATATATTACTTCTTAATACTCTACTTAGCTCTATAGATCTAGTACTTAAGATCTATTTCTTTCTCTTAAATAGATCTTTTCTTCTTAGCCTATTATCTTTATATATTAATACTACTATTAATCTACCTCTAGTACGATCCTTATACGTATATCGAAATATTATATAGTCTTAGCGCTAAGCGTAGAATCTAATAGTTAAAATTTTAGCCCTAAGCGTAAAAAGAACTATATTTTTTAAAGACAAGCCAATACATAATATTCTCTCTAATATATACTCTTTAGATTTTTTTCTAAAAGGTGTTCAATAAAGTTGACTCGGGGGGTTGACTCGGGGGTGGTACGGAGTAATGGACCCTGATATCTTAGCACGTTATGATACCGTGTTGAAAAAAATGATGAATATCTGATCTTTGAAATTTGGTTGATTTTCAAGAATCTGTCGCTAGCTGAATTGGCCCTTGATGAATGCGATTTTGCGCAATGCCAAGCATTTGAAGCGATTTTGAAGACGCTAATTTTGGAGTACGCCGACTTGCCGACCACGCTATCTACCCTAGCGTTTTCTCTATTTCCAGTACACTCAATGTCGCTTCTGTTGCCCAACAGCTGGTCATCAGTGTCAATAGTCAACGTTCTTCAATTCATAGGCGCATGGTCAGAACGTTCGTTGACGTCTTCAAAAACGCGATCTTCAAAATATAGCATTCAGAGGCATAGCATCGGTCTCAAGTATCATCAGCTCGTACAGCTCAGGAGAACGCGAGCATTAGCAGCCCACCAAAATTGGCGGAGAATAACATACCTGAGCAGACACTTGTATCCTCTCAGCGCAAATGGAAGAGGGAACTTCGGGTCTTGGCCATTCGTCCGCGCTGCCTCCATCAGATACGTCAGACCAGCCTCGTCGATCACCACAGGTGCAAGGGAATGAAGATACCCATGCCTCATATTCCGCTTTTTCCGAGAACAGTGCAGGTACTTGATTCTAAACTAGAAGTCTTGTTCTTCAAATGCAATGGTTGATACTGATGGATAATATGCAATTCTAAAGGCACCGCTGCACCTGAGACCTTAGCCACCCCCAACCCTAACGCATCTTCCGCATCGCCGCTAAAACTCTCCGAATCTACACCCTTACCAGTCTTAGATAATCCTTTAGATGCTCCGGACGCGCCTCGAATAGTGGATGAGGAAGTCGATAGGGAAGATGAAGAGATGGCAGGTACAGTAGAAGAGCCTGCAAATGAGATTGGTAGCCCCGATAAAGAGGAAGACCAGGCTGGTAGCCCAACAGAACCTGCAGATGGAAAAGCCGATGGCCAGCCTACTCAAACTAAAGCCGAATTGGAGTCGGCTGCGCGATCTCACCTAGTAGCTCAGAGATATGCGGTGGTCCTACCAAGTTACAGCACCTGGTTTGACATGCGCCTAATTCACAAAGAAGAGAGAAAGTCTCTACCAGAATTTTTCAATAGTCGCAATCGAAGCAAAACACCGGCAGTCTACAAGGACTACCGCGATTTCATGGTCAACACTTATCGTCTCAATCCTTCCGAATACCTCACCGTCACTGCCTGCAGGCGAAACCTTGCAGGAGATGTTTGCGCAATTATGAGAGTTCATGCTTTTCTCGAATCATGGGGACTTATAAATTATCAGGTAATCCTTCAAATGGGCCTTGCTATTTGATCCTGCTGACAGCTCCCGAGATCGATCCTGACACAAGGCCATCGAGCATTGGGCCGCCGTTTACCGGTCATTTCCGCATAGTAGCGGATACACCTCGAGGGATCCAAACTTTCCAGCCGGCATCGGACGTCAAATACGAGCCGGGTAAAACCTTTGTTGGTACCGAAAACGCTCTTCTCAAAGCCTACAAGGAAGCTCCGCCTCACGAGAGGGAGAACCTCAATCTCGAGATCCGTCGAAACATCTACGATCAGAAGGGTAAGGATCTCACAGCAGATCTCAAAGACAAACAACCTAATGGTGGCGAACCATCCTCTAACGGTGCGCCTTCCGGAGATCTGTCCACAAAGACCATCGAAGACATAGCCAAAGAGCCAAAGAAAACCATCTATTGTGCTTCATGCGCTATAGACTGCTCGCGCCTTCGATACCACTACGCTCAGACTCTCACCGATCGTGGCAAACAGAACAATGTGTTTTTCGATATTTGTCCTGCATGTTATCAGAACCACCGATACGATCAAAAACATGAATCCATAGATTTCGTCAAATTTGAAGATCCTAATTACTCCGCTGTACCCGATAAGGATGCGCCATGGACCGATGAGGAATTACTCTTGCTCTTGGAAGGTCTCGAGCAGCACGACGAGAACTGGAACAAGATAGCCGATCATGTCGGCAGCCGCACCCGTGAAGAATGCGTCGTCAAATTTTTGCAATTGGAGATCGAGGACAAGTACCTTGAACCCGACGTCAATGGCCATCCGAGCTATGGCCCGCTCGACAACGGTCGTGTTCCGTTTGCCCAGTCAGATAATCCAGTCATGTCTGTTCTTGGGTTTCTAGCAGGTATGAGTGAACCCGCAGTTGCTGCCGCAGCGGCAGGTAGATCTGTTAAGGAAATGGAGAAGGCTTACCGGAAACGCCTGAATCTTGGCGTGGGTGGAGAGCCCGCAGACAAAGGGAAGGAGAAGGAGGCTATGAAGACGGAAGAATCCATGGAAACTGACAACGTTGGCAGCGAGCAATTAGAAGCCAGTAATCAGGTGGCTATATCATCAGCGGAGAAACGGCAAGATCCGTCAACTTTCGCAGCAACGACGGCGTTTGCTACATCTGCTGCTCGTGCCGCAGCCTTGGCTTCGAATGAAGAACGTGAGATGACACGCCTTGTTTCCGCGGCAGTGAACACAACCTTGCAGAAGTTCGAGCTCAAGTTGCAGCAATTTTCTGAGATGGAGGCGATGCTACAATCTGAGCGCCGTGAGTTGGAGCGTGGTAGACAGCAACTCTTCTTAGACCGAATGGCGTTCAGGAAGCGAGTTTCCGAAACGCAAGACGCGCTTCGTGCCGCGAGCCAGAAGGGTGGAGAGGAGGGCACGAGGATGGCACATGAAATAGGTGCGGGGATGGGTGAGAGATTCGGGTTCCAGCATGAGATGTCAAGGGGGACTGTGGAGCCCTATGGGCCTGGTGATGCTGGGTACAAAAATATTGAGATTTGAGATATGGACTCGAAAGCATTATGAGGCGCACTGCGAGGGGATTGCAACATGAATGGAAGTGCATGGCATCAGGGTCAGATAAGTTTGATCTACGAGGTGCAATCGTGAAAGATCTCTCGGCAAGCGAGGAGGTTTCTTGAATCTTCGGAAATGTACTAATTATTTGAGGTTGATTTGGACAGCATCACACCCAATATCCCAATTATTGGATGCTGTGGCACTACTGTTTCGACCTAGACTCTTCTCGGATAGCGCCCTGTCTACTATTTTGGGGCTTTCATCCGAGATCAGAGTTAGGGCTCGTCCCAGACTTTGGTGCAGGTTTCTTTCTAGGTCACCATCATTACTCCTTTCCCTTTACTCATTTTCTTGGGCGGATGCTGTATGGGCCCCATCATTTTTGGTCGCGATATCGCCATCAGCAACTTCATCAGAGTCAGAACCGTGTTCCGACTCGGTAGTCACTTCATTGATAAGACTCCCTGAGCCGGATTCGGAGCTGGTCAATCCTGCGGCTAAATCGACATCTCTTTTGAAGCCTTCGTTGTTGGCGATGCTACATTCGAATACTTGAGTCTCATGCAGCTCCCATTCCCCAGCGTAGTCTACCGAAGATCTCCAGTCAAGAAGTTCATCATTGTTCCTCCGGTTTGGAAACGGGCTCTTAGGCAGCTTCACATCTGCAAGCTCCATTCTCTCTGTCGGATCCTCGCCAAGCATCTCCCACAAGCGTTGTTCTTCATTGCGACCGGCCTGCTGGTCAAGTGCTTCCGCGTAGGCGTCCTGTAAGTCGTCGTGGCCCTCTTGCTTGTGGTTGTGGTTATTTAAGAAGGGCAAAGGGGTCGCTGAAAGCTCTTCATCGTTTGACAGAGCACTTGACCCGCCATCATCAACCGACGTCGAGTCCGACAAGTTTGAATCGTCTGATGGGCTTTCTGAAGAGCTTATAATGGCTCGACCACTTCGAGGCATTGAAGTACACGCGTCCTTGGTCATTTCTGGGGTGTCCAGGTCGCTGGTCCTGCTGGTAGATAAGAACTTTTCAAGCTCTACGTAGCTGTACCTCTTGCCAAACACTTGCCGGTGCCTAATTTTCTCATAGACTCGTAGTTTGCATCTTCGAGCCACCCTGGCCCAAAACACTTTCGCGTCGGTTTTCATGCCCAAAACATTGATTGCCGCCTTAACGTCTCCTCGTCTGACGTACGATTTAGGCATGTAGTGTCCTGATGCAGATACAGCTCTTAATCGCGACATCGCAAAGAAAAGACTCGAATGTACCAGTCGTTGTGCGATGGAAATCATTAATGCGTAAAAATCTGAGAATGCTGTATACATGATACAGGGCGATCTAGCTCTTCGTCCTGTATAAGAACGCCAATTGTCTTCTGCGATGACCGAGTTCATAAAGAATCGCTTTGAGAGTGTAAGGAAATTCGTAAGGTTCAACACTCTAGCCGCGGGAATCTGATGTGAGACCTCTTCTTCGCCCCTCTCAGGTTCTACCATACACCGTTCTGTCCATCTCGCGATCCTCGGGGTCAGAAGAGCGAACTCTTTGTGTTTCTTCTTTTCAGCTATTTCTTCCTCATTTTGGTGAAGGGCAGATAGAGCTTTTGCTGCGAGATCGAGAGCCGCGCAGCAATCCCCTTGTACTTCAAGCGCAGCTTCTATGTTTGAAGTATCCAGCAAAGTTTTGCGAGTTTGATAAATCTGCTGGCCTACCACAGCTTTGTTCAGCATATCAGAATATATATAGACTTCAGACTCGCTCTTTGTGCCTATGTCAGTGGCCATGCCTCGGATGTCATGTCGACCTCTCCTGGCAAGGGAATGGAAGAATGCCCCCTTCTCTTCCGATGACCATACTGTGACTCCGATCTGGCTTTCCTGTAATAGATTGTCTGTCTCTGAAGACTTGTTCGACGTAATCTCATCAACTGTGCTGTTGAACAAACCACGGTAGTCATCATTATACCAAAATCTCGGACGCTTTGACCTAGACTGCGACCCTGTCAAGGCTTCTGTGGGCGCACGTTTCCTGGGCCTCCCTCGGCCCTTCGAACTGTCATAGGACAGGGCTGAGGACCGCTCTGAGCTTTCTGACACTGAATCAAAAGTGTCCGATTGCGATGCCTGAGCAGAGTGCTGGAGCACATTGAAATTGGACCCGCTGTCAGACATTATAGCAGCGATACGTTGCTTGCCATTCTTTGAACCTGACGTTGTTATTCAAGTTGGCTCAACAGCGCAGTCTTTGAAGCCTCAGGCATGAATGGATGCACCACAGGTTGGATTCGTTGGGCGAAAGGGCTTTATGAGTATTTTTCTCACATGGACATCGGTGAGCCTCAAGACGGTCACGGTGGAACCGGACTTTGGGCAGACAGTAAAGTACTCCACCTAGTGCGTGGATGATGCTCGTGCCAAGTCTCAGCCCTACAACTACAACTTGTTCAATTGTTTTCCTACCCTGCTTTTCTTGCGAACTCTCGACAATTTATGCAACATGAGGCATGCAGCGAATGTTTCTAAGCTTGACTACCTGCCTCAGGCTTCGTCCAACATGCGTTTCAACGACTGTACGGCGACTTGCAACTTTAGCGCCCCCCACTGCACCGGAGCCGGTCTCTTTCCCAAATGCTTCCGTGCGCCTCCGCGAATACCAAGAAGAATGCATAAGATCCGTCCTTTCGTACCTTGAAAAGGGCCAAAAGAGGCTTGGCATCTCTCTAGCTACTGGCACGTGTGTTCCTTTCGCATTCCAGAGTTCCTGTCGAGCCTTGAATGTTGAGACATGTCCTGCGGGCATTTACCTGTTTGGTCAAACGTTGTGGGGCCCGAGATTCTGTTCATGAAATCGTGTTTGGATTGTCTGCTTAAGGAGAATTTCTAGTCGATACGGGGAGGATGTTGTTGTGGCTGCTGGACCAAAGTTCTGGGGATTCGTGTTCTTCGGAGCATTGAAATTGGTCACCTGATTGAGATTTTGAATTGTCAGAGAATATCGCGAAATGTTTTAATCCTATGCTATGCAAAAAGCAAGACCCGCCATCATTGTAGACATGTGCTAAGATTCGCATCTCTGTGGCATAAAACGGTGCTGACCCCAAGTATTCTCAGGCAGCGGCAAAACAGTACATCGCCAAGACAAGGCTCCTATTGGTTACTGATCGATTGGTAGATTATATTTACTCAACTCATTGATCGAATCAAAGCACCAACACCTGTCGCCACACAGACCTTGATTCTGGTACATCGCCGCGAGCTTGTCGAACAAGCCGCTCGACACTGCAGAAATGCATATCCGAGCAAATCTATCGAAATCGAAATGGGCAATTCGCAGGCCTCCGGTGGCGCAGATATTACCGTTGCTTCTATATGGAGCATCGTCTCAGGGAAGAGGATGCTGAAATTTGACCCCAAAAGATTTAAGCTTGTCCTGGTTGATGAGGCGCATCACATAGTGGCTGCCAAATTCATGGAGGCTTTAGGCTATTTTGGATTACTCGCGAAAAATTCGAGCAATGCCGACTCCCAAGCGCCAGCAGCTCTAGTCGGGGTATCAGCAACGCTGTCGCGGTTTGATGGACTAAGACTTAGCGACGCTATTGACCACATAGTATACCACAAGTAAGTTTGGCGAGTTTAGTGGAATACGTTCTATATACTGACAAAGGAGCTTAGAGATTATGTTGACATGATTGGCGAGAAATGGCTCTCCGATGTTATATTTACCACTGTCCAATCCAAGGCAGATGTTTCCGGCGTCAAGAGAGGACCCATTGGGGATTTCCAGGTTGGAGATCTCTCCAGAGCAGTCAATACTCCGGAAATAAATGAGATCACTGTAAAGGCGTGGATGGCTAGAGCCGCCGACCGGAAATCCACATTAGTTTTCTGCGTTGACCTGGCTCATGTGTCAGACCTGACCGCAACCTTCCGCAGACGTGGTATCGAAGCGAAGTTTGTTACAGGTGACACGCCGAAAAAGGTCCGCAGCGAAAGGCTTGATGCTTTTAGAAATCGGCAATATCCAGTACTTGTGAACTGCGGCGTTTTTACAGAAGGGACAGACATTCCGAACATCGATTGTGTTATTCTCGCAAGGCCGACAAAATCACGTAATCTACTGGTGCAGATGATTGGGCGCGGCATGCGCCTTTATCCTGGAAAGTCAAACTGCCATATCATCGACATGGTCGCGTCTCTCGAAGCCGGTATCATTACAACCCCAACGCTGTACGTATCCTCGAAACCCATCTTTTCTTCTTTTGGACCAAATCCCGAGACTCGACTGAGGATTAATGCACCTTCTCAAGCCAGCAACACTGACTCTGAAATCATAATACAGGTTTGGTCTCGATCCTGGGGAGTTGGTTACTGAAGCAAATATTGAGCAAATGAAGTCGCGACACGAACGAAAAGAGCTCGAGGCCATTCGCGAAGAGCGAGTTGCGGATCATGCTACCAATAAGTCATCATCATCACCACGGTCGACCGTCACATTTACGGACTATGATTCGGTTTTCGACCTGATTGACGACACTGCAACAGAAAGGCACATTCGTGGAATTAGTCGACTAGCTTGGGTGAAGGTGGGACAGAATCGATATGTTCTATCAACGCAGAGCGGTGATTATGTCACTATTGAACGTTCTGACATTGGCTCTCGTACATCGGTGACCTATACACAAAAAGTGCCAGAGAGAGATAATCCACCCGAGTGTAAAGGCAAAAGCCCTTTCATGCGGCCGCGCGTCATTGCAAATATGGATACGTTCTCAGACGCAGTTCACGCAGCTGATACGTTTGCGTTCGCGAAGTTCCCGTGGAATTTGGTTCACCATGGATCGGCGTGGAGGAGAAAGCCGGCGACAGAAGGGCAATTGGCTTTGATTAACAAACTCAGGCCAATGGCAGATCAGTTGACAGGGGACATGATCAGTAAGGGCAAAGCGACGGATATGATCAACAAGGTGAGATTTGGGGCGAAGGGCTGGTTCAGTAAGCTTGAAGCGGAGAAGAAGCGCCAAAGCCGGGCGAACGAGAAGATTCGACGATTGGATAACGTGAGACAGCGAGAAGAGATTCGCATTGGTCCAGTCACTCACTGACCTCTATGACGCGTACTTTGCTCCATATGCAAGCTTTCCAACAACTTTGAACTGTCTAGTGCTAAGGGAGTCTTGGCTGGGATGGGCCAGTGGACTAGTCAAGTGAAACCTTGACAATGTGACAATGAAGTGCCATGTTGTAGGGACTTAGGGTATTTTGAGGAGAAACGAAATTTTCAACAATCAAGCGCAAGTGTATCATTGCTCTGGATAGTGATAATGGACGCTCCACGCTTGCTTGCACGTATCTCGACATCAGGCTAGAACACCTCTTGATTCAAAATATTGACCTGGGTATATTATTATCTGTCTTATTTTTGATCCAGGTAGCCTAAAGTTGCCTGCTCCCGCGATCACACGATTGTGCCATGCAGTCCTCGAGTGAAGCTTACGTACGCACATGTACTCGTACGTTAGCTTTGTATTTCGACTTTGCCTTGTTGTATGCTAATTAATTAAAATATCGTGATACTGCACGATAAGCTTGTCGGAGCTTGGTTCTTGTCCTGGTCTTCTTTGTATCGTTCGTTCAATAATTGAGGGGGCTGGGAATAAACGGTCATTCGCCTCCACTACCTTAGCCTTGGTCCCCCCTCTCGCGTCAAAAGCTCGGCTGAGGTAATCTCGATAAACGGGCAACGAAAAGGGTAACGCAAACCCCCCCCCAAATCCCCTGGGCTGTGTTCCCTTGGTGCCTTGTTCGAGGTGCCCAGGCGTCTCATGCTGCTTGATCCTATTTGTTACTTGGTTCAATGATCAGAAGGTTGTCGGGCTCCGACGAGGATACCGACAACAGCTCCCCTACTCGAGTCAAGCAAGCCCCCCTTCATAAACATGGAAACAACAAGCATGGAAAAAAGAAGAGCTTCACTTCTGCCAAGTACGATATGACCAGGCACTCCGATACCCTGGATCGGAGGAAAGTTGACAAGGCAATTGGGCTCGCTCATTTCCCTCCCAATGGAGCCTGTCCGTCTCCGCCCGCAGACTACCGACAGGCGGCTTCTAGCAAGAAGCAGCTTCTGTTGGCACCAGGACAGGACATTGACAGAATGCTTGAACCTCGGAGCTGGCGACCCTCTCGGGCGCGGAACCCCTGGGCTTGCTCATTGCTGACCATCAGTGTCACTGCATTGTCCGCTCTTGTTCTCCTTTTCATCGTTCATGCCTTCCTGACTCGACAGCTCGATCCTAAGGGTTGCGATATGTGCTGGTCACGCCCAATCTACATCAATTTCTCTGACTTTGACACTGAGCATACGCGATTCGCCAGCAAATACAATCTATACTTGTACCGAGAGGGCGGGTTTGACGAGGACTCAAAGGTGGGAGTCTATGCAATTGAACCAATTCTGGTTTGCTAAACCTTCCCTTAGGTCAAAGGCGTCCCTGTCCTTTTCATACCGGGCAATGCAGGAAGCTACAAACAAGCAAGATGCCTAGCTTTCGAAGCAGCCTCGTACTACCATGATAGTATACAGCAAGATGCCCAGGCTTTGAAAGACGGCATGACAAGTCTGGATTTCTTCTCCGTCGACTTCAATGAAGATTTCTCCGCTTTCCACGGTCAGACCATTCTAGATCAAGCAGAGTACCTAAATGATGCCGTTGCCTACATATTGTCGCTCTACCATGATCCCCAAAGGTCTCAGCGTGATCCTGGTTTGCCTGATCCCAGCTCGGTCATCCTAGTGGGTCATTCCATGGGTGGCGTCGTCGCTCGAACAATGCTTATCATGCCGAATTACCAATCGAACTCGATCAATACCATTGTCACCATGTCTGCGCCCCATGCAAGACCCCCCGTCTCCGTCGATGCTGAATCCGTGCGAACATACAAGCGAATCAATGATTATTGGAGACAAGCGTACACACAAGAATGGGCAAGCGACAATCCTTTGTGGCATGTAACATTGATCTCAATCGCTGGTGGAGGCTTGGATACAGTGGTACCTTCGGATTTTGCCGGTCTCGAATCTCTTGTACCAAGTACCCACGGGTTCACTGTCTTCACATCCGGCATACCCCATGTGTGGACTGGTGCCGATCACATACAAACTACGTGGTGTGTCCAACTGATGAAGCCGATAGTAAGATCAATATTCAGCACTTTAGATATACATCGACCGGGGCAAACAAAGCCAAGGGCAGAGCGAATGCGTATTTTTCGCAGATGGTATTTGACCGGGATGGAAAATGTAGTGGAGAAAACGCTGCCACAGAAGGAATTATTCACATTGCTAACCCTCGAAGACAACTCAAATTCTGTGATGTCTTTGGGAACTAGTCTTGTCCTGAGAGACCTTGGTCGTGCAGGCAAACCAAAGGCACACCTTCTTCCAGTCCCTTCACGAAGCCCCCAGGGATCGAAAAGCTTCACCTTACTGTCTGATCAAGCATTGGAAGAAACTAGGGCCACTGCTCAGATCGAGGTACTTTTTTGTAGCGTCTTTCCACTGCAACATGGCCAATCCTCAACGCTATTCTCAATGAACATGGATCTGTCCGGTGATACATCTGGCTCTACTAGACTTGCCTGCAAAAATGCTGCTTCAGATGTTGTTCGGCTTCCGGCTTCAAACAGGATGTCCGTTCATCCATACGATAAAGCGCAACCTCTGTCCTACCTTCAATACAACTTAGAAGACCTCGCAGATTACCAGTTCGTCGCTGTGGTTGACAAGGCGACGGAACCAAGTCAAGGATGGGCCATCGCAGAGTTCAATGACAAAATCGACTCAATCACAGAGACCGAATTAGGCATTCGTCGCCTTCTTTCTTTCGGTCTACGCGCTAAGTTACCTGCAACTAGACCTGTTGTCACCGAGATCAGGATTCCCGCGCTTCATTCGAGTCTTCTTGCTTTCAGACTTACTCTGGACAAAGAAGCCTGCGGCAATGATGTAGAGCTCTTTACTCCACTTCTGCGGCAGTATATCTCCGAACCGCATGAGTCCAAATACTTTGTAAATGTGCATGACGCGAATATCAGCCTGCATGGCGTCGCTCCATTTATGCCACCGCCATTGCGCGGCCAAACTGTCAACGATGGTGTCTCATTACAGTTCTGGTCTGATCCGACCTGCAATTCTTCGATTGACGTATCGATGAGTGTCGATGTACCGGGCAGTATGGGGAAATTGGTGATGCGCTACAGGATGGTTTTCGCGGCCTTCCCATTACTTATTGTTGCACTTGTGCTTCGAAGACAATTCAAGACGTACGACGACAGTGGTGGGTGTAAATTTACTGAACTGGAAAAGTCTGTAGCTGACCCAGAGCAGGTATCTTTATCACGTTCGCAGAAGCTCTGGACCTCTCCCTGAAAACTTCGATACCCGTGTTACTGCTGGCGTTGACCCTGCTGGGACTGACGATATCGAGCGCTGCGTCTCGAAGGCCCGCATCTGCTGGCTGGCTTGCTTGGGGAGGAAATGCGACGGAATCTGCCACTGACTTTACCATCAACGACCTTTTATTAGGCTCACAAGATCCAATCTTCTTGTTCCTAGTCCCGTTATTCGGCCTCATCAGTGTTGGTATCTGCGTTGGCGTCAACTATGCAGCTCTTGGACTGACAAACCTGTTCTACCTGCCCTACAACTTTCTGACCGCCAGGCCGGCCTGGGTGAGGGTTGAGGATGTGAGGTAAGCAAAGCTTGGTCTACAATGAATCCTAATCGACTGACCATCATGTAGTGGAAGATCTGTCGCTCCCGCCTTCGCTGCCAGCTCACCAAGAAGACGCATAATTACCACCTGTGTACTACTCTTCTTGGTGTCAACATTCATTCCGTATCAATTCGCCTACCTAGACGCTGTCCTCGTACAATTGTCAACGTGCACGCGAGCGCTGCGCTTGGTTCGGGAAACTGTAAGCTCCATGTGAACGCATTGAAACGTCCAAGGAATCTAATACACGATAGCGATCTGGCTCCCACCATAATTTCTACAACTACTGTCACTCAATGCTTATCCTCATGCTCTGGGTTCTCCCCATCAACGTACCCGTCCTTCTCGTTTGGGCCCATAATCTGGCGGTGCACTGGCTCACACCGTTCTCCTCACACCATAACGTCTTATCCATAATGCCCTACCTAATAATAGTCGAAACCCTCACTTGCGGCAAAATGATTCCCCGCGTCACATCGAGGGCTCGACACATCACTAACATACTCTTCTTCATACTCGCCGTCTACGCTGCAGTCTACGGCGTGACGTACGCGTACGCTTTGCACCACATTGTAAATTTGGTTTGTGCTTGGTTGGTCGCCGTGCACTTCTCCAGTAGTGAAGTGTCACTGCATGGCCTGAGTCAGATTCTCGAGGGCGTAGAGGACGGGGACGAGAGAGGTGCGAAGAAGAGGCCCTAGTATAGCCATTTGGTTTTCTCATGGGGTTCATAGCGGGTTGGTTAGCAAACAGAGCTTGCTTTCGGTGTATATATGCCTGGAAGGGGTGACGATGGCCAAAGTACCTTGGAAGTATGATTAGGAGATCACATCATAGCGTCTCATATACAAGGAACAGTAGGTACATTGGGTATAAACTTCATCTATGTCATCTGTCACCCGCGCCGAAGAAAACCACTGTTCCTCCAGGTCCGCCGTGTTCACATCAGAATCATGTGTCTGTGTGCGGTGGTATGTCACAAGCTACCGCAGGGCTGTCTCCTGTCTATTCCCAACGCCCACAATGCAATGATATCGCAGTCATAATGGAGATGAGTAAAGAGCATCGAGGATTCAGCACCCGGTCAAGGGTAATTCCTTTCGTGGACTCCTCAAGTGACATTTGCGAGTCAATCTTTCCCATGATATCTTCACCGACTCAAGCACCAATACCAGCAGGCTTGGCTTATCATCGGTCTCCACTACTACCGCCTCCCCGTAGACTTCTGAACCAGCCCGTTACACCAGACCCTTGGCTACTTCCGCTACTCCCTTCACCTACGTTTCCGCTGCCATTATGATTACCATTTCCCCTCGCGCTGCTTCTTCTCCTTTGACTCTGCTGCGAAGGCGGTTGTGACAATGGTCCTCGTGGCTGAACGAAGGCTTGTGGTTCTGGATATCGCTGAAAGCCGCCTGGTACGTATGGCTGGTTCACGCCTGGCTGAATGAAAGCGCCCGGCATAGGGGATCGCTGATTGATGCTATTGTGGCTTTGGGGGGCGCCTGGACTGGGCGAGTTCATATCCGGAAACGGATTTTGGCCATGTCGTGGCGCTTGGCCAGGAGACCGTGGAGCAGCTGCTCCCCCCTCTTTTGGCATGATGCCTGCTCGGCAGTGGGGACAGGTGTCATGCTCTTTGAGCCAAGCGCCCACGCATTCTCCGTGAAACCAATGATTGCAAGGCAGAACAGTCACCTCGTCTCCGATATCTACGGCGTCCATACACACTGAGCATTCCGCTTTCCCGTCTGAGCCCATCATCGTCTTATCTGCTGGCTTTTTGGGTAGCGCAGCTATAGCTGCGGCTGAAGCTGGACCTGGAGCGCTGCCTTGGTGGTTCTGATCCATCATCTGCGTAATTATGCGATCGAGAGCTTCTTCGCTGTACACAGCGTCTCCAGAGACGCCGCCGAGCATTTGTGTGATGAATGCGTTTAATGGAGGCATACCAGCGTGCTGCCCGTCATCTCCGTGAGGATCGACCATGCTGGCTTGCATCGATTGTAGCATCGTGGCGAGCACGCTATGAATGGTTAGTCATGCAATCGGAAGTATAGAGCAATAGATGTTCACTGACGTGTGGAGGTTGTTTATGGTTCGGTCGCTCGAAGGTGCATTGGGACCGTTTTGGGGCCATATCCGGCCTGTTGCTGTGAACGCCTGTCGACCGCCCGGTGGTCCAGAACCGGGAATCCATGGGTTATGATGATGGTGAATATGGTGATGCTGGTGGTTAGGAAATGGATTCTGGGTCGCAAATTCTGGGCGGTGGATGTGAGTTGGATGTTGGATGGCCCGGATACTCCTCGCTTGTGGACGACTCTGGACATTTACATTTGCGTTTGCTGCGCCTTCAAATATGGTAGAAATGCTCTGGAACAGGGGCGCGAAGGGATCGTTGGCCTGACCTCGACCTATAGGAGAAGATGATCGATAGGAGGTGCGAGCGAAATGCACGCCCGGAGCGGGATTCCATTCAACATGCTCGATATCTGGCTCGTCGGGATCCGGCGCCTCTGTTTGCCAGGGATTGTGATGGTCCAGAGTATGTTGGGGTAGGGTGTTATTATTGGCTAAGGTAGGCTCATCATCGTCGTCATCATCGCTGATGTCGCGGCGATTGTCTCGTGGATCATGACGCTCGTCAATCTGTCGATTCCAAGGGTTAGCTTTTGAAAAGCCTTGAGGATGATACCGTAGACTTTGACAGGAAAGCAGACGAGCTCAACAATGGGAGGACTCACAATCTCAACGGCGTCGGAACGACACTCTGGGCACTGCAGACCATGCTGATCTCGCAGCCATTCGTTGGAACATGCATGACAGTAGACGAGTTCTCGCTGCCGTCCGGCCTGGTCGGCCATATTATGTCTCGCGAGACCGGGCTTTCCCTTGTCTAAGCAGTCGTTGGTAGCGTGTGTCAAAAAAAGGTCTTCTTGAGTCTCGGAGGTAAGTAGCCGTGCAGGAATGAATGAAGGCGAAGCCGTCAAAGCAAGTGCCTAGATGAAGCAATGGATCATGTGGTGTGGCGTACCAGACTCCCAGAGTAGGGAACTGCAGTTTAGGGTTTTTCCGGGCTGTCGGGTGTTAATAAAAAGGAGCAGTGAATGAGTGAATGATGCAAGTAATAATGCGCATAAGAGTAAGAATATGTTGGTTGAGAAAATATTTTGAAGATGAAGTTGATTGTGTTAAATGTTGTAAGTTAAGGTAAGGTAAGGTAAGGTAAGAGAGAGAGTCAAAGCATGAGTATGACCGATGTTCCTCGTTCCGTTCCCAGCCCCGAGGGTGTGAGACAATCCAAGTGAGACGGGGAAGCCTTGTTTAAATGATTGAGAAAAACAGCCCTCACTTCAACCGTGTGAGCAAGGAATATCAAAACATCAAGGTATTAGAATACTACGACTGTCATGTACTCCGTAGTTGTGGTAGTGTAGTATTCCGAAAGTCAGAGTCCGATCCTTCTACTTCCGAGGTAGAAATGCAAGTATTCTTCTTCTAAGAAGAGCGATTAAACCTAGTAAATCTCTCTTTCAGGCGGGCGGGCAGCAATAGAACCGTGTCGAGTTTGCCTTCTTCGCCTTTCCACCATGTTCCATCACAAACAACCCACCACCACTATCTTCTTGCCACACTACCCTATCAACCACTATCATCCCAATTACCCAACTGTGCGGTCTTGGCAGGCGTTTCTCGTTCCATCCACATCTAATGCATGGAGATTCTCGTTCGATCGAATAGCAACCGCATCAACTCATACTAGACACAATTCGCTCTACCTCCTTCTTGCCCCTTTGAAAATGATTGCACCCACTCCAGCCGCTGCAATGGCCACACCGCTGAGTATTGCTACTCCCATCAGACCTTCCTTGGCGACCTTGTCGTCAATCAGGCCTCTCAGACTCCCGGCCTGCAGGTTTGATGGCTCGTGGTCTAGGAGTAGGTCATTATATCTACGAGCCTCTGCGTAGTTTCCCAGCTTGTAGTTTCCGAGAGCCAAGTAGTATAAGCATTCCCGCCTCCGCTCCGGTGCGTTTCGAAATATCTCCGAGAGCAGTCGAACACCTTCTTGTTGCTCGCCGCGGGCGAAGGATTTGATCAAACCCTGGTGGAGAATGAGCAAGATACCTTGGAATAGTAATACTCATTGTGACGTACCCATGCATAATTAAATTTGGTCTGAACGCCAACGTAATCTCCCTCTTTCTCGTATTGATCTCGCAAGACTTTGAGCTCCGAGGGTTTCAATGGACTGCGTAATTGCACAATGAGCGTGCTGACACTAGGACTGCTTTTGTAGCCGGCGACCTACCTATCAGCATCTGCTGCGTCTGGTACATGCCGTGCCATATTAGCAAGAGTGGTATCTGAGGGCTCATTTATACTACGACTGGGCCCGGAAGAAGCTTGCTTACATGGCAAATTAGACATGACCACGTTCTAGACCGATGTGAATGAATAAAAGATACACAGCGAAAGGAAGGGAGAGGAGGTATAGGTAGGCAACAGCATCTATAATGGTGCCACAATACTTCACTGGAGGACTTATATAACTAAGGTAGGCTTGAAGCTCCGCGTCACTTGTGTGGCGTCCAACGCTACACTAGCCCCGCTAGTCATAGGCGGGCTCCCGGTCGCTCCAGGGGTGTGGTCGATCATCTTAGTTGTTTACTTTCTCGGAAGACAATATAAACACCTCGAGTGTGATATCGTAGGAAATGACCGGTGCTCTGAGTAACATTGTCTTTTATTAGTGACAAGATCAATCACGACCTGCGTCAATTCAGCAAGATGCTATTTGACGAGGACCCTGCCATGGTAAGAGCTCTCGTTTGAAGCACGTGTTAAGGATTTGCTATAATAATCTGGTTGAAGCTGGTGCAAAGCACCATGGCCAACTTTCATATCGACACAGACAAAATCGCCATCGGTCGCATCAATGAGTCTCTCTCGACCCTTCAGCAAGCTCGTGATCTACGCATACGGGACGCCGAGAGTGCCTTGAAAAGTACGCGTGGTCCCGTGGATCTCTGGAAAAGCTTTCCAGCTGATCATTTACTCAGGGCTATCACGCAATTATACGACTATGTCACAGCAGCATAGCGAGACCGTCTCCTCCCAGAGCAGTACAGATCATGCGTCCCAAATACTCGAGCTTGACGCACAAAAGTTCCGGGCCGCGAAAGCAGCCTCGGATCTTGAAATTGAGGGCGAGAGGCTGGAGCAGGAGCTGGAGGGTCTGAAGGGCCGATTGCACGACTTGGAGGCCGAAGGTATAGAAGGAAATGCGTTGGCGAAGGCGAAGCGTGAGGTGGACGATCCTACAGTGTGAGCGTCCTCGTCTTTACCGAGAATATTTGAGTTTTTACTGATTACTGCAATCGCAGACTAAAGCTAAAGGTGTACCGATCCCTTGGTATCGATGTCCAAGCCGATATTGCAGGCAACTACAACAAAGCGGTGATTCGGAATGGTCAGAAAGGCGACGTCCATGTTATCAACGTCGACCCGAAATTCTCTAAATTCTTTTATTCCAATTATTTGTGGCAGACAATGCAGTAGGAAACAGTCTCATATTCATGATTGCACATGACCTAGAATCTCTTCAAGCAAGCGGCTGGAATAAGGAAATGAAGGTAGTTCGGCATCAAGATATGCTTGCTCTGGGCTGGTTGATCGGTATTTTGCTTGCGACGGGGTTCCGTAGTGGCTTCTGGTATTTGCGAGGCCACTATGCACGTTGAGATTTCAAATATTATACCAAGAGGTCTCTACGATGAGCAACAGCTTATATTGTGGCGTCGAAAAGACGTGAAGATATGCCAGATCGAGCCGTTGTGAAGGAAATTAGGGGTTGTGGTTTCGCCAGAGATTGTGAGAGCATGCCTTAAGAGTCATTAGGTTGCTCCTTGTAGTCACATCTTCGAAAGAGCAGTTTCGATATCCTACAGGCTTTCGCCCAAAGATCTTGCTGTCCAATATACGGTTTATGACCACTATAATTGAATGGTAGGAACCCTGAAGAAATCCTCGAGACGGGCGGCTCTTCCCGGCTAGCAGCCGCATCTCCGAGTCCAAGGTCATCAAGACACAATCTCCTTTCACAACAGCATGCCTCGACACAGACCCCCAACTTCAGGCTATGCACGGATAGCCCAAGCAGATGACGAAAATCCATATTTGGATGATTCAGAAGAAGATGACGCCTTCCGACCCCCTCGAACGATATCGACCCTTTCAACACCTCAGTATGCCCCAATTCAGCCGCAACCCCACGGACCGATGCAAGCGGACCTCAATGAGAGCTCTACGAGACAACAGAGACGCCCGAACACAGGCAAACGGCGACTGCGAAGAAGTTCATCGGGTGTGGATATCAAAGCAATCAACGCTAGGTTGGAGAGATGGGCGGAAGAAATAGCATCGAAGTTCAAAATCAGCAGGGTGAAGGGAAAGACACAAGAAGAGGAACAATTGGAGATCAAACACTCGGTGTTCCAGGCTCCGGAAGGCTTACGCCCAGCAAGTGTAGAAACTCTCGCGTCGGATGTTAGCGAAACCCAGCCAGACAGGATGACGAAATTGGGATTTGACGATGTTGTGGAGAGCGTCAAAGTCGCCATCGAGCTTGGTGTACACCCAAAGATGATTTCACAAGGTAGTTCAGGGAGCTACTTCGCCCGAAACAGCGAGGGAAAGGTTGTTGGGGTATTCAAACCCAAAGACGAGGAGCCATATGCGTCAAGAAATCCCAAATGGACTAAGTGGCTACATCGAAATCTGTTTCCTTGTTTTTTCGGCAGAGCATGTCTTATACCCAATCTCTCCTATGTTTCTGAGGCGGCTGCATACGTGTTGGATAGTAGACTACGGACAAATCTGGTGCCCTACACGGACATTGTATACCTTTCATCTAAATCATTTCATTACGATTTCTGGGACAAATCCGCATACTACCGCAAACGAAAACCTTTACCTGCAAAGGTTGGAAGCTTCCAGGTTTTCCTCAAGGGATTCAAAGACGCGAATTTATTCCTACGAGACCACCCATGGCCAGATCAAGTCAACCCAGGCTTCCGGCCGGACGATGCGCCAAGATGGAGAAAGAAGCCTTGGACAGAGACATGCAGGCCTGGTAGCGCACCACCAGAGGATGATGAAGAGATTCGTAGCGAGATTCGGTCCATGAATGGCAACGAAGAAACCCAGGCTCAGGAAAGGGGTTTCTCATGGACGGATCCACTCAAGCAGGCTTTCCGAGAAGAGCTGGAGAAGCTCGTGATCCTGGATTATATTATGAGAAACACAGACCGAGGCTTGGACAATTGGATGATAAGGGTAGATGAGGCGAAGCAGGAGGTCTCCATTGTTGCGGAACCGCCGCCGATGAACGGCCATGCTGCTGAACTGCCTATCCCCACGATCAAAACCGACAGCGGAGGAAAAAGAAAGCCCAGCACCTCCCCTTACAAGCGCCAAGAGGCTATGTCAGCTGCAAGCAGATCAGAAATACCTTCCAGTTCCGACCCTCTGAAAGATGCCTCCATTTCGATTGGAGCCATCGACAACAGTTTGTCATGGCCATGGAAACATCCAGATGCTGTAAGCGAATCTCCATTGCTATGCGAGCGTGGGCTAACCGCTTCCTAGTGGCGAAGCTTCCCATTCGGCTGGCTCTTCCTCCCCGTTTCTCTGATTGGCCAACCATTCTCACCAAAGACCCGAGACCATTTTCTTCCTTTGCTCACCTCTACCAAATGGTGGAGCGATACACAGCTAAGCCTCCGTCGAGTATTTAGCCAAGATTCCGACTTCAAGGAGAAAATGTTTGCCAGGCAGATAGCTGTAATGAAAGGGCAAGCATGGAATGTTGTTGAGACACTGAAAACTTTAGATCACGGCCCACTCGAGTTGACTCGGCGCACGCGAGTGTGCGTATGGGATGACCTTGTTGATATCCCTGTTGCTATTCCCATGCGGGTGCCTTCCGCTGAGATGCGGAGGCGGAGAGATAACGATGTGCGGAGAAGTATTGAGGAAGAGGAGATGGACATTAGCGTCGCCAATGCCTCTGCACCGCAAACACAGCACGATCTGCTTGGCCTGTCGTCACCCACAGCCGACCTACCAAATCCAAACCGCTTCGATCTATCACGAAACAACAGCATATCGGATCTTGGACACTTGCCTAATGGAACGAAGAGCCCAGCAACAGTGCACGGGCCATTGTTGGACCAGCGAGTGGAGCTCGACGAGGTCAAAATGGTGCACGCAAACAACACCAGGCCGAGTGCCACACGATCGAAGACTCGACTCAGCTACGAAGGACACGGAAAGAATGCAAGCACGAGCAGCCAAAGGCGGCGCTACTCTTTCTCGACCCGACATGGTGGTGGCTTCGTGGGCGATGGTGATGATTTGGAAGGAGACCTAGGCTACTCGGCTGCCGAGGGCATGGAAGGAAATCAACGAAAGGTGATTGTGGAAAGACTGGAAACGGTCAAAAGCAAGAATCCCGTGTTCACCTGGTGTTAAAGAGTCTGGATGCATATCGATTGTATCGCTTGTAAGAGTACGGGGTATTGATGTGTCACTTTCACTACGTGGATACTGACCAGGAGTGTCACGTGACCATGATGGCACTGAGAGAGAGGTTGCTAAAAAGTAGAATCTTGCTGTATCTAGAATTGGAATTTGCATAGTATAGCATAGCGAAGTCGGAGTATTAATGTGCCTGGTTGACTACCTAAGGTACCTTGGGCGGACAATGCACTTGGAATATATGTCGGGACTGTGCCTACCTTACCATACTCACTGCCTAGTCCGGGCGGGAAATGGAAGCTCAATTCAGGGCAGAGATTAGGCTCGGAAGTGATCCCTCAAAGTTCTACTTTTGCTCTTTATCAGAAGATGCCTACGGTACCTTATGTCATTAGGAGTTCCCAGGAGTTCCCAAGCATGAGGTAGGTAGTAGGAGGGTAGGTGGGTACTTTAGGTAAGGTAGGTAGCGTATTCCAAGACTTCTGAATTCTGATGCCGACTTTCCGTAGCTCCCGCACGCTTAGGTTAAGGTCTAGGTAGGTAGCACGGCAGCTGCGCACGGCATGATGCTCGGATTAAACGTACGAGGTAGTGAAAGAAAATCCTGGGCGTTCCTCGGCATTCAAGGACCAAGGTACCTTACTTTACTTATTATAGTGGCCAAGCTAAAAGTTTTTGTCTTCGAAGCATCAGCATCCCACGCCCCTTCACTCATCAATACCTTACTTTATCATCCAAGCACACCACAACGAAAGCATCACATTTGATCAAACAAGAGATGCTTTGAATCACCTGCCCTCCTCTCCCTCATTCACTCCACTCGCCTCGCATCATCATGCTCAGATTGTCTAGTCTACTTGTCTGCCCACCTCACTTTCCTTTCTTCATCCTCCCTCTCTCTTACTCAACACCCACTCAACCCTCCACGCGTCATCACAAACTTGACCCCTTTGCCCGAAGCGTACATCTCACCACATGACGTCCTTTACAGGAGCCAACGGTACTCAGCTGTCTGCTGCAATGCTCACAGATCCTAACGCCCTAAAGAAGCACCTGTCCAACGGTACTCCCATCTCATCTCACTCTGAAACCCCCTCTTTGTCAGCTCGTCGCAGCAGCGAACCCCTTCATTCTGAATCATACTTGGAGATGTCTTCCGTACCTGACATTGCATCGCAAAAATCAAAGGATGATGCTTACCATGTCCTTGAAAATAAAGGCAAGAAGCCCATGAGCTTTCAGAATGCGACAATTCGCGGGCAAATGGCCTCGAGCACATTTGATCCACGACATCTTCTCGATCCGAAAGGCTTCAGCATTGATCAACGGCAAAGAGATCACGAGAGCGCTTCTACCGAATCTGATTCATATCAACCAAGTTCTTCCAATCAGCAGCCAAATGGCAAAATCTCGTCGGGCAACGGAAAAACCTCCCAGATCGACGTCAAAAATTCGCATAAGCGAGATCGCGAGGACCGTGAAGGCCAGGGTATGAGCAGCTTGATTGAAAAAGTGCACAATGTTTCGCAACGAGAAGAGCGTCCACAGAAGAAGTCCAAGATTGAGAACGACGAATTTGATGCCGAAGAGGATAGAAAAGCCAAATTTGTTGGCGGAAGCAAAGGTGGGGAGATCGGAGATTACTTGAAAGAGAAAAAGAAGCAAGGTGTTGCAGAGTCAGGGCCTGTCAACGCCATTGTGGACCTTACAGGGGGTACGTATCACTTCTTCAAGCACAGCTCTTTTATCCACTGATACTGAACGACATGTCAGACGATGAAGAGGAAGAACTCGTTGTTGTTAGTGACAATCAGGAGAAGGAAGTATGCTATGGACGCCTACAACACACCAAAGTTCAAGCGCATCAAGTACCGTGCCCAGGAGGTAAAGCTGTCTATATCAGTAAGGGCGATTGGCCTGCCATGAGATTACAACTCAAGCGTTTCCCCGGAAAAGATAACATTATTCGTGTTATCGATCCAACGGGCAAGGACTTTGGCAATGTTGATCTGAAGACATCGTTGGCCCTCGCAAGGGTCATGGACTCCAAGAACCCTCGTTTCCGAACGCAAGCTAGGCTCCCCATAAGAAAACGGCAGCCTAATGAGTACCCGGGCAAAGACTGCTCCGAATACTTCGACATCACAATTAATCTGTACGGTCCGAAAGTGAAAGCACAGCCATTAGGCAGATTTCTTAAGCAGAGAAATGTTTTGCTCGGGCCTCCGTTCATGGTGGACAATGGGATCGAGGTCGTCAATCCACATCAACCTGCCGAAGCGTCTCCGAAAACCTCGTTTGGAGGCACACAAAGCGGGCCCCGTTCTGCTCCTGGTTACGTCGTTCGTACTGCAGAGGAGATTCATAACGATATTGTTGGGATGTTTGATTCTCTTGAGCAGTCAGAGAATTTGCCAGAAAAAGAAGCTGATCCTCGCATCATCACGCCACTGCTCGCCCATCAAAAACAAGGTCTTTACTTCCTCACCAACAGGGAAGAAAAGCGAGTTATTAGCGAAAGTGACGAAAACAATAATTCGCTGTGGCGCTTGAGATATCGACCTAATGGACTGCCTACGTATTATAACATCATTACCGGCACAGAAGAGCGCAACAAGCCACCTGAAGTACTCGGTGGTATTCTAGCAGATATGATGGGTCTAGGCAAGACACTGAGTATCTTGTCCCTCATTGTTGGAAGTTTGGAGGCCGCCAACGAATGGGAAGAGGTTGGCCACGTACCAGAAACAGATGGCGATAGGACCTTGATTCGTAACTCAAAGACCACCTTACTTGTCTCTCCGCTGAGTACACTTGCGAACTGGGAAGATCAGATTGCTACTCACATCAAGCCCGGGGCCTTGAAATACTATGTCTATCATGGTGCCAACCGTATCACAGATATCAACGCCTTGGCCCGATATGATGTTGTAATTACGACTTACAGCATCGTGGCCAGTGAATATGGAGGACGCGCAAAACGCAAGGATATCGAACCGTTATTGCAAACCAACTTCTTTCGCATTGTGCTTGACGAGGCGCACATGATTCGTGAGCAATCCACACGTCAATCTCAAGCTATATGCGCACTTTCAGCTCAGCGAAGATGGGCTGTGACGGGCACTCCAGTTCAGAACCGGTTGGATGACTTGGGAGCATTGATCAAATTTCTACGAGTTCAGCCTTTCGATAAGGGCGGGTTCTCCCAGTTCATCCTCGCTCCGTTCAAGAACGCAGATCCTGAAATCATACCAAAGCTGCGGCTCCTGGTCGACAGCATTACTCTTCGACGTCTTAAAGATCGTATTGATCTTCCTGGCCGCCACGATCACGTTGTGAGGCTGCCTTTCACGGATGAAGAATTTGGTCTGTATGATTGGTTTGCAAAAGATTCCCAGAACACGTTAAAGGTCATTGCTGGTGAGCAGAAGAAGAGCTTGGGTGGGAAAACGTATGCCCATATTCTTCGAGCAATCATGCGGCTCCGTCTACTCTGCGCTCATGGTCGAGAACTCCTCAGCGAAGATGATCTCAAAGTCACAGAAGGGTTCAGCTTAGATAACGCCATCACCCTTGACGATGAAGAAGAGGATAACAGGCCCGCTCTCAGCCCAAAACAGGCCTACGAGATGCTTATGCTTTTCAGAGAGACTGATTCCGATACTTGTGTCAAATGCTCGCGCAAGATTATTGTTACAGAGAGAGAAGACACACCTAGTGGTAGTGACGATATACTTGGATGCATGCTACCGTGTTATCAGATCGTTTGTAGACAGTGTATGGACGATGTCAAGAGTTTTATCATGCAAAATTCTTCCGCGGACCATCGTTTTAAATGTCCTTTTTGCGAGCAGACGTCGCGGACATCCTTCTTCGAGCTCACTAAGGAAGGCATCGAGAACGCGGAAGAGGCTAGAGCTTTGGCTAGAGAAAATCCCCGTCAAGCAAAGATCATGGGAAGATATGGTGGCCCACATACGAAAGTCAAAGCGCTTTTGGAGGAATTGAGGAAATCTGAAGTCGAGAGTCAAAGTCTACCATCTGGTGAACAGCCCATTAAGAGCGTCGTCTTCTCTGGCTGGACCGCCAATCTTGACCTAATCCAGATCGCGCTTGAAGATACAAACATCAAATTTGTTCGTCTGGATGGCAAGATGAGCCGCAAAAACCGTAACTTGTCTCTTGACGCGTTTAGAGATGACCGGACAGTATGCGTTATACTTATATCGATCATGGCTGGAGGTCTGGGTCTCAACTTGACATCAGGATCTAAAGTCTACGTCATGGAGCCACAGTTCAACCCGGCTGCTGAGGCTCAAGCTGTCGATAGAGTGCATCGACTGGGTCAGAGACGCGAGGTTTTCACTTACCGCTTTATAATGAAGGACAGCTTCGAAGAGAAGATGCTGGATCTTCAGCGCAAGAAGCAGAATCTCGCCGACCTTAGCATGAATCGTGGCAAGATTGACAAAGCCGAAGCAGCTAAGCGCAAACTGGATGAGCTCAAGAGCCTCTTCAGGTAAACTCCTTCTCGGGCCGTCTCTACTTCATACTTCCAATACCACACCAGAGGTCATTGTAGGTATCGTCAGCATAAACATCAGGCAGCCACATAACCCCGTCAGCCCGTTATCGGGCAACAGATTTGCTCTATTTTCATGATCGCCTGGCCCAAGCTAACGGTCTTTTGCATTTGCCCTATCAGTTTCCCACGACGACATGATTTATGAATTCAAGTGCTTGCCATACTTCTCACTTTCTGCTTCTCAAATAGTGCCTTCGGGTTGCCAAGGGTTTGGCAAACATCTGAGGGCACTTGCATACACGATTTGGGTCATACTTGAGTGGAGGCATTGTCTGGTCGACTTGCTCAAGACCAACACCGTTGGCAATTCATAGATTTGATACCCCTTGCAGCAGATAGCGAGAAATTAGTTTCATGAAGTCCAGATCCAGTCGCTGAAGCTTTTTGCATTGATGTGCTTGAGATATGGTCCACTAGTAGCACGTGATTGAACGCTGGAACGCCTACCCATGGAGAAAGAAAATTTGCATTTTGATCCGTGGAAATAAAAGACTCAAAGAATCAATGGTTTGTAGAGTATCATGCATTGCGAATCATACACGAAACGATGCCCGAATACAGAGGTCGTTTCTTTAATCGTCCACTTTCGTATCAAGACGAGATCCGCCAAGTAGCTTCAAATGGGATGCGTCCTTCAGTCAGATTTTAGAGCAATGCCAATGCTGCAGCAAGCGACCCCTTATCATATTTTACATATTTGCCCTTCCCCTTGTCCAGTGCCTCGTAACGATCGTAAAAGCGTGCATAGAGCGGCTCTACCTGATGCCCCACTTCCCTGCTCAACTCACTCTTTACCTCTCTTTCCATGCCAGGACTCAACTCCTTATGCCGTTTTACACAATCGTCGAAGGAAGTGTTGAAGAGTTTGAATTTCTCTTTGATCGCATCCTTCTCCTTGCTGCCGAGAGATTTAATCACCTCGGCCGAGGAGAGAGAGGCACCGGAGTGTGGCCTTGCTCCCGAGGCATTTGTGCGTGTGGAGTCCAAGAGCGCCGATGATGGTTCGCGCCAGGCGTCCATATACGTGGAGACGCCTTTCCTGCGCCAAGTGTCAATTTTGGATTGAGCGCCCGGGTTGGCGCCGATGAGAGAAGCAAGATCGGAGGAACGGATCATGCGGTCGATTAGAGCGACAGTATTGGAAATGAAAACGCCGTGGACGGCTTTGGATTTGAGGAGGATACGAGCACGCGATTCGAGGGTAGTTAGGTGTGCCTCGAGAGAATCGAGAATGTAATGTGTAAGTAGTTGAGCACCGTCTGCGCCAACATCTAGAGATTTGAGTGAGGGTAAGGAGGTGGAGGAGTTGTTTGAACGATTGGCTGATGTGGACTGATTCCAATTGCCGTCACCTATAGATGCCAGAATTGATGAGAGCGATTTTGAATAGGCGGTAAGGGTCTGAAGGCGGGTCATGGTTTCAGAGGTGAAGGGAATAGCCGATCCGTCTGCGGGCAAAATGGGCAAGGACATTATGCGGCGTCGTTGATCTTCGAGCAGCTCTGGAAGTGAGAACCTTGCGATTTCCCTTACCGGCTTTAGGGCATCGCCAAAGGGTAAAGGTTCCCCAGTGTTGGAATTTAGATGATGTGCTACGTCTGTGACGACCTCGATAATCTCGTAAGCAAGGAAGCAGTCCGTGGTCAGGTTGGATTTGATGTGCACGTTGAGCTCGCGCAGGGTTTTGGCGAACTCGGCAAGGGCTCTGCGGCAGGTGGTTCCAAATGCTATGGACCAATCGTCACGGGGAAAGCTCGAAGAAACATTTTGAAATTCGGCTAAGAAAATGCTATCGATCGCTTTGGCATACTGATTGATGGCATTGCTGCCTTGACGATAGAGCTCGTCGGAATTTTTCTTCTTCGAAGTGCTGATCGATGCTAACGATAGATTCTGAAGGCTATTCACGAGATAGGGACCACGAATATCTGAATAGATCTGGGCTGATGGTGACTCCCGCTGGTTGAGAACAATACTGCGAGCGCTGGGAGAAGATATGTATTTGTCCATAGCCTCCAATTCTGACACAGTCCCATTTGACAAGGTCGGAAAGGGCAACTCTTTGGTGGGTCAGCATTCGAGGTCACAAAATGGAACACAAGCGTGGCTCACCCCTTGTAAGATAGTGCAGAGGCTCCAGAGGATGAGAATACTCGAGAAGCACGGAACGATAGGCATCTTCCAGTTTCTTGCTACCGTGGGCCAAAAGCTCGTTGAAGTCACCTATGGCTTGTTGATTGGCACGCAGGTTTGTAGTGCCCATCTCGGTAAGAGCTCGGTTTACACGTTTCAGCGAATTCAAGTACTCGCTCAATCCAACTTTGTCCGGTCTGAGTTTTCGACGCTGGTCAGCGGACAGAACAGGAATTTCTCCTGAACACGACTTACCCTGCCCGGATGATGCTCTCTTCCTTCCCCTTGTCTTGTCCTGGCTCAAGCATCTTGTCAATGTGCTTGATGAGTTTCTCAATGTCTTGAAAAGGACGTTAGATTCCATCTTCACTTTTGCTATCTGGCAACATACTATGGATCTTGATCTGATGCTGGTTCGTGTTATTGTGAACCTGGCCCATTCCGTCCCTGACGGTGCGACCTCCACCCTCGACGCTCGCTTGAAGTGTCTTGAGTCTTCTGCCAATGTTCACATGCTCATCTCTCTGAGCAAGGAGCACCTCAACCTCTGCTTTCTCCTCCGCCCAAACAGCCTTTTGAACTTTTGCCATACTTCGCTGCTGCTCCTGGGTGGAAAAGAGTAATTACACAGGATTACCTGATGCAATCTGACCTACAGATTTCATGAACTGACGGGAAAGCAATTCCATGTTGCTGAAGTGGACTTGTACAAACTTACACCGTTCGTTGGGATTGCTGCCTTTTCTCCATCCGAGGGATCAAATTCCAAAACTGATGCCACTAAACCCTGAAAAGTCGGTACCTTGGTGACCGTATACTAGTGGCTTGGCAACCGCCGTGTTTCTCCCGACGCAAATAGCAAAACGGTTCAGGTTCAGGTTCGTTCAGGTTCAGGATAATGAATCAGCGTATAGTCTCTCTAGCTGTCGGATCATCAATTGCTTTCTCCCTGAGATATACATTCAATGACTCAATTGTGCGACACAATGACAGTGGTAGTCCTAAAGTATGGCCTAAAAGTCAGCCGAGCATTTCCAAACAAAGCCCCGAAGGATGGAGCCAGTGAGTGTACCTTCCAATTCGTTGCAATGACGGTCACATGTCAGGCAATGCCAGGCGACCGTCCTGTTTTTGAATGCGAGGATGTTATTGGGGCGCGGCAATGCGTCAATCTTTGCTAGTGTTGTGGTATCTATAAACATGCACACCGCCGAAACCTCTGTTTTGTCAGGAAGCGCGTCTGTTCCTCGCCCGTCAAGGAAACATCCTCGGCAAGGAACGCTGACCTGTATTTATCCAGGCAGCAAGACAATGATGCCGAGGCTCCAGTAGAAAGCCAGGATGACCAATTTCCCCTTTTCGAGGATGAGGATAGCGCAGCATGGGCTTCTTTCTCTTCAAACGTTGCTATAGCCCGCAAATCACTATCATCTGTCCCGGTACGTACATTGAAGGAGTTTGTCCCTCAAGTGATACCGTTGTTGTGGGTCGTGAGACATCTTTCTGGAGTGAGGAGCCGAATTACCCTACCGTCGTTCGATTAAGCAGGGTCTTTCCTTTAAACAGAGTGAGAACGAACCCTTCTATAGGGGGAGAACTTTCATCATCTAATAATGGAGCTTTTGCTGTTTTGACGGGCACTGTTATCCTTTCCCCACAAGACGGCAAACTCTCTAAATCTGTAGTACAGCTCGATATTCAGCTAATGCCGAATTCCCCAGTGGACAACACTTGGACAAAAGATCTCAGATCAGTTTATTCCGCAGTGGGCTTATGATCTTCCCGATTATGTGGCAAAGCTTCAACGAGAGATGAACATGGCCAGAGGGTCACTCGCCGAAGAGATATGGCAAGAAGCCCAGGATCAGGATATTCACCCAGAGATTGCTCTGAATGCCAGAGTAAGAATTGGTAGAGATTTGTGTCCTGATGAATTGACTTTTATCGGGCGCAGAAAAAAATTCACCAGAGCTGCACTGGCAAAGTACCTAGAGATACCAGAGGCCGATGTGGATCCCGAAGACGTACCCATCATCGCGGTTTGTGGATCCGGTGGAGGTTTGAGGGCCCTAGTTGCTGGAGCAGCATCGTATTTAAGTGTAGAAATGACCCCATCACGTCTGCAAGCGCAATACTGACTACATGATAGGTGCAGGAAGCAGGGCTCTTTGACTGTGCGACTTATACGTACGTGTTTCCAGAGTCCATATTCCCAACTTCGGGTTGAGATCGGAGATCTGAGACTTTTCTTCGGGATCTTGATTCTTTATGAACTGATTTCATGGCTCGTCATAATCACTCAGACAGGCAATACTGACTCCGAATCTGTGCTCCAGTGCTGGTGTCAGCGGCAGTTGCTGGCTGCAGACTCTCTACAACTCAAGTCTGGGGGGCCATAGACACGACAGAATTATAGAACACTTAAAGAAACGCATAGGTGTCCATATCGCATATCCTCCTAGTTTTCTAGACCTTGTGACTAGAGCTCCCACCAATAAGTATCTCCTTGCTGGCTCCGTGGAACGACTCAAGGGGGACCCACAAGCAGATTTTGGCCTCGTTGACGCTTATGGTCTATTGCTATCGAGTCGACTGATGATTCCACGAGACGAGCTCAGCGTCGATGATCGAGATCTCAAGCTCTCCAACCAACGGCACTACCTCTCCAATGGGGCAAACCCACTGCCTATATACGCTGCTGTGAGGCATGAGATACCATTACAAGAGCAAAAGACAGAGGACGAGAAAGTGAAAGGCGAGACGACCAATGCAGCGAAGGAGAAGGCAAAGCAAGAAGCATGGTTCCAATGGTTCGAGTTCACTCCTTACGAGCTTTTTTGTGAAGAGTTTGAGGCTGGCATTCCGTCTTGGAGCATCGGTCGTCACTTCCAAACGGGTAGAAGTGTGAATCATAACAACATGACTCCACTTCCAGAGCTTCGCATTCCGTTCCTGATGGGAATATGGGGCTCCGCATTTTGCGCCACTGTACGTGATATCTTGGATTTGGATCTTCTTAGCTGAGTCATGCTTCGAGCTTTGAGATATGTTTGAGGGACTTCAAGGGGCTCAAATCGTCCTCAATAGCAATCGCTGACTCTGAGATCTCTATCAGCTTGCTCACTATTACAAAGAGGTCCGCCCAATCCTCAAAGGACTTGCCGGCTTTGGAGGCATCGACGCCCTTATCGAGGAGAACAACGATGACCTCCTTAAACTGCATCCAATTGACCCGGGAACGATACCAAATTTCGCAAGGGGCCTTGATAACCGGCTGCCATCGAATTGCCCTAGGAGCATTCTCAACGACGAGTATCTTGAGCTTATGGATGCTGTAAGTCACTGCCACACTGGGTCTCCCATTAGGCCCTTTTCCTTGCATCAGCTCAGTACTAATATGAACAGGGTATGAGTAACAATCTCCCTATCTATCCGCTACTCCGTAGAGACCGAAATGTTGACATTATCGTCTGCTTTGATGCTTCGGCAGATATTAAGCAGGAGAACTGGCTTTCTGTGGTCGAGGGTTATGCAAAACAACGCGGTGTCAGTGGATGGCCGGTAGGGGCTGGCTGGCCAAGAGTGAAAGACGAAACTAAAACGGAGCTTGATGCAGCTGATGCAGCGACAGCCCAACAAGCTGCTGGCCAAATAGCGGAGACGCGAGAAGAGCAGAGAGGGAGATCACAAGAAAATGCTAAAAATAGTAGCGCAAAGCACGAGATTGAGCAATTCGAGGAGACTAATCTGGGCTATTGCAATGGTATGTAAATCTCGAAGCCGCTCCCTTCGAGGATTTAACGGCACTCAAGTATCAAGGGCGTTCTCAAGAGCTCGTCTCCCTCTGGCCTCGCCGTACCCCATAATCATTGACTTGATTCCGAGTACTAAGAAAGCAATGCTGACTATGAGCATTGATCTCAGTTTGGGTTGGCACCACCAAGGATAGCAAAAGCGACGAGGAACAAAGCACACGTGTCGGAACTAATGCCGACTGGAAGATCTTAGATTCGAATGCCGGAATCACGGTTGTCTATTTTCCCTTCCTGCAAAATTCCAACGTGGATGGTGTTGACCCAGACACGTCGCCGTTTCTTTCCACCTGGAATTTTATTTACTCGCCAGAAGAGATCGATAAGGTTGTCGCCCTTGCACGAGCTAACTACGTAGCCGGCAGAGACCAGACGAAGAAGGCGGTCAGGGCTGTATATGAGAGAAAAAAGGCTAAAAGACTAGAGATGGAGGAGAGGGAAAAAATCCGTGGGTGGACAAGGCATATCAAAGCGCATGGAGACCACTTTCAGTGAGACCAATGATTGCGATCTGAGTACGTAGGATTCTCGTTGAGATACCCAAGCATTGTTATTCGATCAATCTCTTCAAGCATTTGAGCAAGTCCGGAGCAAGACTTATTATATACAAGCGTTGGCGTTCAGAATGGACCGATAGAATCCCGTATAGCTTTCATTTCCCGCACTACGTCCTAAAATCCCACCTCACTTGGCGTCTCGACATGGCCTAGACAGAGGCCTCGAAGTCTTATGGCACTTGAACTCACAAAGCTGCTTTCAGTACGCGAGTCTCGTTCCATCCGCAGTGTCTTTTGGAGCAGGTAGACCAGAAAGATTTTTGGAACACCGCCCGTACAGATTTACCGTATGTATACGAGTATATGTAAGGTATGTTAGGTAACGTTGTAGGTGTGGGAAACTGTACACTAGCGCCCGTGCCGCTATTTAGAGAGGGGAACCTTTCAACACATTCAAACATTCCAAGTATTCAACAACCATGGCAGATCGCCTGACACAGCTGCAAGACTGCTATGATCAGGTAAGAGGTCCTTTACATGTCCTTAGCTCCGCAACGACTAACGCACAAAAGATAGCAACACAATTCTACGCTTCCATCCGTTATCTATCCCTCCACCACAGTTCCTCCTCCCTCACTAACCCCCATCCTGCCAACTCTCAACGCCATCAAAATTACAGCAACTCCAGCGCCAACCCCAACCATGTACAGCCCACCTCTCAGCAAGAGCAACCCGAATCCTCCTCCTACCCACCGGAACAGCGTCCCGATACTCCCACCACATTCGCATCCGCGCAGCGTGAATTAGCCCAAGATTTACTGCTCAAGGCAAAGCAGATTGAGTATCTCATCAGTGTGCTACCTGGGGTAGAGAACAGCCAGGAGAAACAGGAGGCGCAAATTGTGGAGCTAGATGCGGAGCTGAGGGAAGCGTTGGAGGAGCGAAAAAAAGCCGAGGCGGATAGACAGCTTTGGCTGGGAAAGGTCGACGGAATTATTGGGGGAATAAAGCGATGATGTCTGACGTTTCGACACTCTGCGGTCCTCCCCTGCGGCACATCGATGTCTTCAAACGCAAAATTCGCTACCGTTTGCTATCTTCGACATGGGTTTCGAAGACCCCAAAATGTACCGACAGCAATTCGAAGAGACAGTAAAGTCTGCAAAACCCGCAAGGTATGTTGCGGCGGTACGATTTGCAGCTGCTGCGGTGCGGCATTGAAACTGGGCTCGCATCTGCTCTTCTGTTTTCGGCTTCACAATCAAACGGGCCGTACATGGCACCTGGCCTTTACAACGGGGATTATACCGTGCCATTGCACTAGATGAAACTTAGGTTTAGGGCCAAGTAACTCCATTTTGCGAGTCTCGTAAGATACATTCCTTGCCCTTCAAGGCGACAAAGTGTGTACAAAGGCAGCATATGATCTATGGTCATGCGTCTTGATTGTCCACTCGCACATGCGTGGGTAACGCCAAGCCAAACATGAGTGCAATTCACAGCCAAGGGTCCGCAATTCAGAAGAAGCCAGCATTACTTTCTAATCACAGGAGCACTGGAAAATGCCGCAACCAACTGCTCCGCCTCTTCAGGGCTGACCCTAGCCTCCAGCATCTGATGCGCGCAATCCACAACGTCATCTTCAATACCTTGCTCGTAGAACCCACCCTCACTAAATGCGAGACGGGTGAGAGCGATGAGGAACTTCTTTTCGCCGCCAGGGACCATGGAGAGACGAGCCTGCATGTTAATAAGATGAGCGTAATTGGACGTAAGATAGTAAAGAAGTCGGGTGGAGGTATTGACGAGAGTGATCCTCTGCTCATACCCGTATTGGTGATCATACACTCGGTCGAGTTCATCGTTCATGACGCGTACAAGATGGCCGACCACAAGTCGATGTTTCGCAAGCGCTTCACTGCCGTGAGCTGTGTTACACATTGCTTCGATCAAGCTAAGGACGTGGAGACGAACTCCGCATAGCTGGACGGCATCGGGTGAATCCTCCCCTGCGGAAGTACGAGGAGTGTTGATGAGCAGATGGGAGAGGTTGTCAATCACATGGGCCTCGGATGCGTCTTGCTGTCCATTATTTGGAGGAATGATCATGGCGAAGGATTGATCCAGAACGCTTGTATGAAGCATGCTGAGCATTATGTTGATTTCGTTAAGAGGGTTGATGAAATTGAGGAGCATCATTATGAAATCGAAACGCATAGTGCGCCAGAAGCGGACGGTCTCCTCTGCGTCACAAGAGCAGTCGTTTGCCATCATTTGCATGACCTGAAGACATTGAATACAGCTAATCTCCGCTCTGTCCTTCCGAGGTGACTCTTTCTTACAACGAGGCACGAGTATAATATCTGCTGTGGATTGGACCAGACTCATAAGGTCGTTCGTGAGATCCGGTCCTGTCTTTATTGGACTGAGGACTAAGATGAAACTGACCAGGTCCACGAGGAGATGCACTGGCTGATGCTGAGCCAGCTGGTCAGAAATGAAGGAACAACGGACAAATTGCTTACATATCTTTCTTCCATACACTGTGACCATAACGAGATCATAATCAGACCAAACGCAGCCGCAAAATTGTCATAGTCTGATTTCAAGGTAAGTGTCGACATTCTATCAAGTAGGATCGTGGAGAGAGCTCGCTCCGGATCTGACGGGAACGCAAATCTTGCCAGGCGCTCGAATGTCCTTGGCTCGTCCGGTGTGAAGCGATGGTCGAACAATTTTTGTGTTAGCTTTGTAGGCAGATGTCAGTTTGGCAACCCCAATACGTTCGCAACTCGTACCTTGAAATTCTGGTCCTGCCGTACCGGTGTGGGCCGTGGTAGTTGGACATTAGTTGAGCAAAGGTCACTCCTCTGAGGTTGAACCGTTTCCACTAACGAGTCGATTTGGATCGGCTGCGTGAGCTCTAATGGCTTCACAGGGCTGGCTTCTGTAGCCTTCCTCTTCCGTTTCGCCCCGGCTTTAGGGGTATTCGCTTTGGATCTGATGACTAGCTTGGAAGGCGACATGGGCTGGATTTCTTCGTCATCAAAACCATCTGCATAGGCCAAAGCTTTATTTTTCTTCGGAGTCACTGGCTGGTTTTCCTTCCCCTTAGCCTTGTACTCGGAGCCTTGGTCTCCCACTTGCTTGATAGCTCTCTGTAGGTACCGGATCTGTTTGGTTCCTTCCGCGAGATCGTTCTCCAGAAAGTCTTTCTCCGTGGCAATCTTCTGAAGCTCTGCTCGTGCTTTCTCTACCTCAATCTTTTGCCGTGCTGCTTCATCGGCGTGCAATTTCTGTAAAGCCATTGTTCGATCCTCAAATTCCTTTTCAACTTTCGTTGCATTGGCTCGGACGATAGCAATTTCGCCAGCTTTTGAATAAGCGATATCATTGGTATTTTGGATGGCCTGTTGAAGCGCCTCACGTTCACCTAGCAGCTGCATTCGAAGTGTAAGCACGCTATCCTTTGAAACTGAACCCCTAGCGAGCCTACCTTTTGGACTTGGGCTTGAAGAGCGTTCACATCCGCACTCTGTTCTGGAGGCGGGCCGGTACGATTCTTATCGACCAAATGTACAGCCCTTCCTCCTTGCACCAGAGCGTTCGGACCTCGAGAGTCACTACCATTGTATACTGGCAGGCCAAATGCTCCCTGCCGACTGAGACGTTGCTGTGCTTCTATAGACTCTGAACTACGTTGATTCGCTCCGTGACGCTGTAGCCTCCACTGCTCTCTTTGGAAGTGTTCTCCAGGCTCCATTCCACGAGCACTGGCTTTGTATCTTGCAGCTAGAGCAGGTTCCTCTGCAGCGTCAAAGATCTCACCGTCCAACATGGCTTCATCAAAGTCGCCATAGTCTGACGATGGCGCCTGGAGCGCAGGTTGGTTAGCGGCATGGCCGGCAGGCACATTAGCAGAAAGTCGTCCAAGATCGCTTGTAAGTCCTAAGGGTTTTTCTGTAGTAGGAAGCTCAGTCAGGCTTGGTTGTTGTGTTGATAGAATTGCATCTTGTTGCAATTCATGGAACGCGTGATCAGGCAAAGCGTCTAGGTCATCATCAGAGTAGTCGTCATCTTCGCCGGCCGGGTCGTCCATGAGACTCGTCGTAAACCCGCATTGATGATTGTACAAGGTGAGGATGAAAGTGAAAACACTGAGGCATTGATGTCTGACCCAAGGGCACGCGTTGCTTGCGGGAAGCGATTGTAGGGCCGGGTACGTGTACGCTACCCTGAAAGTACCTTTAATACTACCGAGGTACTCTAGCCCGGAATTTAATGACGCTTGGCTGAGAGCTGAGGCTGCTCTCCTGCATCTTGATGCCCAGCAGTCTCTCCCATCACCACCGACTCTGACACTGCCTCGTCAACACCTATACTCTTGCTAGTCAGTCGGCAGTTCAAGCCCCGAAACAATACGGCGTGCATCATTCCCGTCCCGATCAGATCCAGCTCGCCCTCTGCATGCTTCTTTGAGCCGAGGCAGCAAGAGCTTGATTGAGCGTCGCGAACCCGACTGAGTGCACGCGGTCCGCCCATCCCGCGCCGTGCATCTAATTGAGGCATTGCCCGAAGTACCACCTGAGCTCAAAGGATAGAAGCTGGCCCGTTGGCAGCTGAGCAAATTCTACAGAGAGCCATGGCCAAGCCAAGGCGCAACGTCCAATTTCAACATAGGGGGAGTAATCATCAGAATAGCAGAAGACCCAGCATATCCGAGAGCGAGGGCGTATCCGAGCCATCTAGTCCAACAAGAGCTGGTATGAATGGGAGATTGGAGTCGAGCAAAGAAGAGGTAGGCTTCTGCCCAGATGCATCACTTTCCCTGGCACGAGCCGATCTTATCAACCATTTCTGATGCCCATACTCAACAGGATGAGACTGAAACTCCGCCGCAATCAGAATACGAGAGAAAGAAGCAGACCTTTATCACACGGACGATATGGACCTTCGTCATGATCGCCGGCTTCCTCACTGCTATGTTTTCAGGCCATCTATATGTGATAGCCATCGTCACGGGAATCCAGATCGTTTCTTTCAAAGAGGTAATTGCCATCGCGAATGTTCCAAGTAGGGCCAAAAATCTACGATTCACGAGATCATTAAATTGGTACTTCTTGGGGACAACAATGTACTTTCTTTATGGAGAGAGCGTGATATATTACTTCAAGCATATTGTGCTGGTAGACAAAGTCTTGCTACCTTTCGCAACCCACCATCGCTTCATCAGTTTCATGCTTTATGTCATTGGTGCGTCCCCACCACAGAGAGTCTTCGCCAGCTAAATCTGGTAGTCCAGTACTCGACTGACTCCTTTGCAGGCTTCGTGTTCTTTGTTGGCTCCCTTCAAAAAGGTCACTATCGCTTCCAGTTCACCCAATTCGCCTGGACGCACATGGCCCTCTACCTGATCGTCGTACAAGCCCATTTCATCATGAATAACATTTTCGAGGGGATGATCTGGTTTTTCCTTCCAGCATCCCTGGTCATCACCAACGACATTTTCGCCTACGTTTGTGGCATTACCTTCGGTCGTACCCAGCTCATCAAGCTTTCGCCCAAGAAGACTGTTGAGGGTTTTGTTGGAGCGTGGATTTGTACAATCATCTTCGGATTTGCCATGACAAATGTATTGATGCGATACAAATACTTCATCTGCCCAGTAAATGTAGTAAAAACTGGCCCACATGTTATATTTTCTGATGCTGACCGTCTTTCAGGACCTTGGCGCGAACATATTCACCGGCCTCTCTTGCACCCCAAACCCCGTTTTCATACATCAGGCCTACCATATGCCCTCGTTCCTTACCAATCTCCCTCTCCCTGCCGCCCTCCAAATTCCTCATACCGTTCATATCGCCCCTATGCAATTTCATATCCTCGTCTTTGCAACATTCGCCTCTCTCATCGCACCCTTCGGTGGCTTCTTCGCCTCAGGCCTCAAACGTACCTTCAAAGTCAAAGACTTCGGCGAGTCCATCCCGGGCCACGGTGGTATCACCGATCGTATGGACTGCCAGTTCATCATGGGTTTCTTTGCTTTCATGTACTATCAGAGCTTCATTGCGATTTACAAGGCTAGCGTCGGAGAAGTAATGGAGAGGGCAATCCAGGGATTGGACGCTGAGGAGCTGGCAGAAGTAGTCAAAGGTTTAAGTAAGTACATGGTCAATCAGGGATTTGTGGAAGAGCGGGTTTTAGACTGCCTCACAGGGGTGGTTGGAAAAAAGAGGTAAAGAGAATGTCATAGAATCCAAGTCTGTGCGACCAAAACTCGAAACATGTGATTTATGATATTGGGATATGCATGGACAGTGGGAGCGATAGTAGCCTAGCATCTCCGCATTTAGGCTTCGACGTTGATCTTGATGAAACTTATGATTGTTGATAATCATTCCTACCAAAGCAGCGGCCGTTTCGTCGAGAGCCATCCTTCTCCGATACAAATGCACATAAACTGTTGGCGCTGGAACTGTATTCACATCACTGCTCTTTATACCTGGAAGCTGTTGCTTAATCGCCGGTTGACAGTCGGATTCGTAGGCTTGTGGCTAGTCTAACGGTATCGGCGCCTCTTTTTTCGCTTCGAACCTCGTCCCGGGATCTCGTCTTGCATCACTGCAGGCCCTCCTCGGACCGGAATCTGGTGGTCCAGCCGACCGTTGCCTTTTCGCTGACCCTCATCCGGCGTTTGCGGCGCATTGCCACTCCGTCCTCCCACATCTCCCCTGAAAGATGTTGCAACAGCAGCCTCGGTCTCGGCTTTGAATGAACGAACACGGTCCGTCTCTGGGTTTACCTACTGGGAGTCCATGGTCAGAGGTCAGGCTCAAATCTAGCCCCAGGGGAAGCTCAGACTCTACGTCTTTCCCTCTCAACCTCGACCTCGTACTCTTCTTCCTCGACCTTGAAAAACTCGGCCACAGCATTCTTTTCGTCTCTTGCACGCTGCGGATTAAGCATGAAGCGCACAGTGCCGTCTTTAAGCCCGGGTTTTGAGCCGCCATTAGCGGTTGGAGAGGTAATATCTCTCAAAATTTCATCATGGGGACTGGTAGTAGGAGTAAGGGGTTTCTTGGCTTTGAATTCGACGCTGCCGTTTGCTGCTTTAGCGCCATTGGTAACGGACCTCTCCCTGTGAGTCTGGAAGTGGCGTGGGTACTGATTGGCTGAAGCTTCCTGATTTAGAGCAATCCGTATGCTGATAAAAGCCTCGAGGGCATGATCTTGTCCGACAATGGTAGATGGTCGATGGTGAGTATATAAGTCCAAGAGATCAAGCAGCGTTTCTAGCATTGAAAATATTAGATAAAATCTTCTGACTTGAGCATTATTTACCGGCGTACCCATGACCTCGGGGCGAGAGATTCTCCATCTCTTGTACATCTTGCCTGCTTCTAATTCCGAAATTGGCTGTTCACAGATGCGCCCGGAAAGCTCCACACATGCGATTGCCATGGTGGCCGTAGTCTGTTTAAGGGGAGCGAACGTACGATAGAGGTCCAGAGACATGTTGTAAGCCGTTCTGCCTACCGTATCTCGGTCCACATGATAATGCTTTGCCACCTTCAGAACAAGATTCTGAGGATAGCGATTTCTGAAGTCGAAGCCTGACGCTTCTAGCATGAGGCGTTCGAGACCAATGATTGTTTTTGAGTGATTCTCAAATAGCTGTTCAAAGTCAGGAAATAGATCATTTTGTCGGCTGATTCCGTACGTACTTGGTCATCTGGAGTAAGCTGCTCTGCCGGTGTAAGTTTCAAATTGTATGCGGCACAGAGGATTTCCTTTGACTTCTTCAATGTATCCTCGATCTTACAGGCTGCGAAAAGTGCTGCTGCTGCGGCGTCCTAGGCTGCTGTTAGATGACAAAACTCAGTCCTAGGTTTCTTATCCTCACAATATAGCCATTACTATCAGGATGCACCAAGCGGAATTTGTGATAGTACACCGCTGCGGTGTTGTAAGTCCGTACGGGCCTGTTCATATCAGATTTTGGGCTTTGGAATAGGGTAGCAGGCTCAGCTTACAGGTGCATAGCTTTTCTCACGCTGTCAATCCAGGCCACTCCTTGAAGTCGAATACTGTCATCCTTTGCTTCTGATACTCCAGCAACAGCAAGACATTCTTTTAGTTTGGGTTCGAAGATGTATGGCTTTGCAATCTCGATAAAAGATGGGTGAGGACCGACATGGCCATAATCCATCGGCTCTGCTGCTTGAGACGGAGCCATTCAGAAGCACCAGAGTGCAGTGCGCCGAGTAGACTATGAGGTCTTTTACGGAACGAGTGATTTGCACTTGCAGACTGATCCAGTCTTCTGCAAGCGCATGGTCCACCGTCCACAAAATCAATGCGTAAAAGAGTGAAAATGTCAAGATTGAAGATGCAGGTTGAAGAGTGTCGATTTAACAAAATCCGGGGAAAGACTTGGCAATATGTCCACGATACAGTACAAGTAGAGTACATCATAAAGTAAAGTACGGAGTATAGTAAACTATCTTAGCGACCCGGGCCTGGGGCCTGGTACCGTAGTGATACCGTACAATTACTATAATATTTTTGTAACGTCAATTCTAGCTTACACCGCCATTTCATAGTGACAGATTATATACGTAAGTAATTTTAAACGTTTTAAATCGTCGAGACGTCTTAAAACTTAGCGGTTATAGATTTAATAGTTACAAGAGCTGTATTACACTAAAGCTAACGTAAATCTCAGAAGATTCAGGGTCCTGCTTCAACAACCCTTACCCTAGGTCTAAGCCCTCACCGCCACCTGATAGCATGCAGGCCCAAGTACCCAGAAGCCCCCCCCGCGAGAAAATCGCAATTTCTCAGAAGCGTTGATATTTCTCAATCTTCAGTACTCCCAATAGTCAGGCTTAACAGGCTTAGCGGGCTTAGCAGTATCTCAACGGTTTCAAATATAGAACGGTAGCAAGACTGCACTGGTTCTTTATATTATAACGTTATTATTTTATAACGATACTAAACCTGATATTTTAAAATTACGGTAAAGCTGATATAACGTATTCTAGATTTATTAGTAAGACGGTTTTATACTATATTACCGCCTCAAGACGGTTTTGTAAAATACATCGGTCTACTTACTGTTATACCAACTCATAGCCCTCCGCTAAGGTATATACTGCAACCGCCACTTCTCTTCTCATCGAACAAGCGCCATCTGGACGACTTTTTTAAACACCACAGTTCTCTCATCTCCATCACCAAGAGCATGATGGGCATGACAGTCCTCTATCTCTGGGCTCTTTGGACCATTACTTTGAGCTTCGCGACAGCTTTACCTCCTCCGCAAGAGCCACTTTTGCCAAGGCCGGCAGAGTCACCAAACTTACCGCTAGTAATTTGGCACGGTCTCGGCGACAAGTATGTCATCCTTCTTCCAGTTTGATGTTGTGTATTGACAGTCTTTAGCTACAAAGCTGAAGGCCTCCAATCGATTGGGGAGCTCCTCAACGACACCATTGGAAACACAACGGCATACTACATCCGCCTTGACGAGGATCCTTCCGCAGACCGTACGGCAACTTTTCTGGGAAATGTGACCCTACAGGTTGAGAAAGTATGCGACGATCTAGCCTCACACCCTATACTCTCCAAAGCTCCTGCCATCAATGCTCTTGGCTTCTCGCAAGGCGGCCAATTCCTTCGAGCTTACGTTGAGCGCTGCAACAATCCACGAGTGGAGCATCTTGTTACCTTTGGAAGTCAGCATAACGGTATCAGTGAGTTTCAAGACTGCGCTGCTAACGATTGGTTGTGTCAGACCTGGCGCGGTGTCCTCAAAGGCAATGCGTGGGGCTCGTTTTCGCAGAGCAGACTGGTGCCCGCGCAATACTATAGAGACCCTGAGGATTTGGACAACTATTTTGAATATAGCAACTTTCTGGCTGACATAAATAATGAGAGGGAAGTGAAAAATAACACCTACAAGGAAAACATGAGAAGGCTGGGCAGATTCGTCATGTTTATGTTTGCAGACGACACAACAGTCGTCCCCAAGGAGAGTGCCTTTTTCGCCGAGGTCAACACTACGAGTGAGGTGGTGACAAAGCTGCAAGAAAGGGACATCTATCGGGAAGACTGGATCGGTCTGCGCTTCCTGGACGAAGAGAAGAGACTCGATTTCAGGATCGCTGAGGGTGGGCATATGCAGCTGAGCGACGAGATCCTTACAGACGCCTTCAAAAAATACTTCATGTCGTAAAACAAAGATGAAATTAGGCGTATGAAAAATAGAACGACTCCAAATAGTATGAGCCTACTGTTCAATTGTGCGTCAAAATTCTTATTGATAATTGTGGTCCAAAATTCATGGGCATCAACATCATCTATGAGACATCGTAGGATTGTGCTTTACGAAGTTGACTTGGCGCCCGTTGACCTTTTAGCTCTAAGACTTTTCTCCAAAGTCAGTGTGATGGTCACATCGCTGCCTTCAATTCTATCCCTAGTTCCCACTTCTGCTGTCGTAGCTTCTCTCGTCTCTCCTTCATCTCCCGGCTGAGGTCTTCGTCTTTCAGCTTCTTGGCCTTCTTTTGCTTGGGCTCGTCCGCTGGTCCATTTTCACCGTCCACTTCCCCGTCGACCTCACCATTCGCCTTGCCCTCTATCAGCTTCCTTTTCCTCTTTCCCTTCTGAGCTGCCTTCGTCTTTGCTTCTACGGCCTCTTCATCCTCAAGAACCATCCCCTCATCTACCCATAGTTCCTCAGCAAGCCAGATTGGTAGTGCCATAGTATTAGGGCCCTTCACATGGACAGCCCTTACGTTCTTCCATCCCACGAGTTCCCCAGCGAGGCTTGCCATCACGGCTTCGATATTCGCTGCTAGTTGTTCGGGCATATGAGATGCAAGGCCAACACGCACTGCGGTGGTAGTCGATGGGGAGAGGTTGATCTGTGCTGTGGATAGAGTGCGTTCGATCTCCTTCGCGAGCAGAGGTGGTGCGGCAATCGATTTGGTGTCGGAAGATTCTTTGCGGATTTTGATACTTGGAAGAATTGCATTCTTTTTCTCCTTGGGCTTTGAGGCTTCAAGGGAGACGGGTATGGGCCGCTTGGCTGTAGTGTTGTAGAATGACTTGCCCAAACATTTAGCTAGATATGTCACGATTCGATCATCGGCAAGGAAAAGGTCATATGAATCACGAAGCTGTCGTCTCGATTCGAAAGAGCGGTGTTTCGCTTGCAGCTTCTTGATGCTGATGACCTTGATGATTCGCTTGGATAGAGAGGCGGGAAACGAAGGATGGGCAATGGCATCTTTGAATTGGCGTTGCGGCTCGGGTGTTATGAGACATATCGTTGTATTTGGAGAGGCATGAAGGGAGTGTGGGAGTGAGATTTTGCGAGGTTTTAGGCGTTTTTGGTCGGTCATGAACCTTTTTGTGGTAAGGACGAGCCATATTGGCTCCACTTCGGTGGAGAGAACATCTTCGGACGAATTATCCGATATAAGGAGATTCTTGGTCTTAGAGGCAGCTTCCTTTTTCTGCGCTTCGGTATTCATATGCTTGAGAAGTGCGCTGGAAGCTCTGAGTGTCTATTTCGACATTAGGTATTTTCCAAGCAAGACGGGAACAGGACTGACTTGAGCTCTGTCTAGCTGATAAGGCGACTCTGTTCTGACTTCTGTCGTCAACGCGGTAGATTCTGGGGCCATACTCGTCAAAATTGAAAGGTGAAAGCTGTACTCAATAAAAGTGCGTATGTGTGGGTCCGAGGGTCTCCCATTGTCGGATCAAAGATTTTCCGACAATTGAGACTAGGTACTCTAGGGCTTCGCCTTAGGGCTTACAATGAGTTAGGTAGGTTGGCCAAGCGGGCTTATCCCATCCTCTGGCGCCTGGGGTTCACGTTTAGGGCTGACCCCCTGAATAGTGAATCCTGCCAGACGATGGGATACCAATTGCGAGAGCCATTTGAGCGACTAAGCAAGAAAAAGAGGCATGCTGCTGAGAAGCCTGTGGCCCCCCTTGTTTCGAAGTGCACAGCCGAAAGACACCCGGCATCCTAGAATGAAATAAGGAAATCGGGACGTACGAGTACTTCAGCTGAAGCACTGACTCTGGACACTAATGTGGTTGACTGTACTTTACTCTAAAGACAGCCGAGGTTGATCTCGCCAATTCGATGCGCGACAACGAGGCCATTGAATACCCAATTTGCTTTCCTTGGTGTTAGACTCTAATCCAATCTCGCAATGCCTACTCCACAGTGCTGAGTACCAGGTTATTTGACTTTTGTACGTGCCAAAGACAGTGCTCAGTTGGACATTTCGCTCGATTGAAAAAAGTTGGGGTGGTCTGTTGAGGGGAACAGCTGGGTAAGTTGTTCAGGGCAAAGTCAGGACGCAGAACGGAGGGCCCTTCCGAAGGGATGGTCATGCAAGCCAGTTTCGTCCGGGCCTCATCCGATACCAAGAGCGTTCACTTACCTGCTCATCTGTCACTGTCAGTGATAGCAGAAAGCGAATTACACCGGCCGGTGCAATTGGACAGCAAGAACTAAGGAGCCAACGTTGCACCGAATACAATACGGGCTAACATAAAAAATGAGCTGACAAGACGAATCGACCAAGTCGTTCCGAATGCATGGACGAGTGAGCCTATTTCTACCTTTCTAAGAATGGCCGCCTGTCACCGTCATTTGTAGAGTAATCCATCAACCATCTCAGCAATTGCTAGAGAACTGGTCAATCCAGGGCTCTCAATGCCGAGAAGATTGACGAAGCCTAGAAACCCCTCCTCCTTTCTAATTACGAAGTCTAAAAATTCCTCACCGTTACCTGTCCATACAGCACCCCCCTTCCCTAATTTTGGTCTGATACCACTATAGTCCAAACCAACCTTCTCTCTCTGAATACTTGGTAGATACGTCTCAATCTCTTCGAGGGCGGCTGGTAATCGAGACTCGTTCACAGAGAGGTCGCTGGGATCATCAACCCATTCGACGTCTGGACCAAATCGAATCGCGCCAGTCATATCGAGGGTCAGATGGGTACCAAGGCCAGCGGCTCCTGTCGTTGGCGCAGGATATACGAGAGTCTTTGGACGCGGCGATGGAGCAGAATAAGAGTAGTAGGAGCCCTTGGCATAGTACGGCTTGACATGCCGCGAGGGTGGAAGTATGTGATTTGATAAGGGAACAGCAGCTAGACCCGCGCTGTTGATCAAAGTATCAGCTGTGATCCATGTCGTCTCCGAAGAACAAGCTGATTTGGTCTGAATTTTCCAGCCTCCAGAGCCCGAAGCTAGAGGCTCGACAGACTCCACGCTGGTATGGCAAGCCAAGTCACCACCTTTTGACTGGAGATCCGACTCTAGAAAGGACATGAAGGCATGAGAATCTACGATGCCAGTTGTCGGGCTCTCAAGAACGGCTTCTTCTACCCGGACCTCTGGTTCACGTGCATGTGCTTCAGATAAAGGGATAAAATGTATTGGCACACCGATTGACTTGGCAAAGTCATGTGTCTTGACGAGCTCGTCATGTTGTTGGGAGTTCTGAGAGAGGATCCACTTCTTTGCATTACGGTATGGAATGTTGTGCTTCTCGCAGAGATCGTACATCATCTGTTTGCCTCTGAGGCATAGACGTGTCTTCAGAGATGTAGGGCCGTAGTAGAGGCCGGCATGAATGACCTGTTCTGGCTAAGCTTCTAAGATTGCTCGATGTGAGGAAAGGACTCACCTCTGAATTGCGACTGCTGGTCTCTGTTCCCACTGCTCCATGTCTTTCTATTAGAAGTGTCGAAGCGCCATCCCGCTCAGCCAGCCTGCGAGCAATGGCAAGTCCTACAGCTCCGGCGCCGACCACCTAAAGTATCTTAGTCTTTATCCGGGAAGCCTTTATCGCGATGAGCGTTGCACCGACCACATGAGTGAAGTCGGCTCTGCACTTCGAGGACTTCGAGAAAGGCCGTCGATTGTATTGCGTTCGTAATTCTCGATTCAACGCTCTCACGAACATGTCAAAATGTAGAGGGGAGATGTGTTAGCAAGCATAGTGGGAGAAATTAAAAGGGTGAGCACAATTGCGAGTTCAAGACGTCAAGAACTGTGTACACTTGTTGGAGTGTTGGAGTTGTTGGCTTCAAATGACGTCATCTCCGGAGATACATATGGGCAGGATCAAGCGGTGTAGCCACTACTTATGGATATGTGTATATTTAAAGACTCATACCATAGCTGATATAGAGCCAAACTCTCATTTGGCATACACGCTGGTAGAACAGTCTTCTTAAGAGTAGCAGAACACGCCGTCTTCCGAAGAAGTTGCTGCTTTGGGTCCCCAGGTTTTTATCCTCACTAGCAACTCTTCCAAACTTGGGAACCCATCGGAGCAGGCTGTTCTTGCGTACGGCACTCTCCAACTCGCAGACACTCACATGCTAGAGGACTAGGGTAATGCCTCCGGACCACAGGCAAGCTCGTCAACCGATGCTGTAAATTGATTCAAGGAGCTCGCTGATGGCAAGGCTGTAACTCCCCTCATCACAGCCTCGGGCTCTGCAGAAGCCGCATTTGCGAAGCCATCTTGATTCTTCAGTCCAGCACCCCAAGCATGTTTGGGACGCTGGTGAACTTTTCCCGCTCCTTCCCTTTTGCTTTTCCCTTCTCCTTTTCCACAAAATCAATCTTTTTCCAGTCATCCCAACTAACGGGTCGTAGACTGTTCACGGCTGCATCTTTCTGTAGAGCATCCCAACCGTTTATACCGGACATGAATGGCTTCCTACTTTCCCAGTCTTGTACAATGGATTCCGCTGTATCAAAGGCGTCTTCCATTGTGTTGGCGATCACGCCCGCCGGACCTCGCTTTACCCATCCAGAACAGTAGAGGCCGGGAATGCCAGTCCCATCTTCAGAGAGACAAGTAACTCGACCGTGTAAATCATTGGGAATGATGCCTCGACGCTCATCAAAGTCTACACCTAAATCCTTCATGCCGTCGATGGCTTCTGACTTATAGCCAATACTGCGGAATGCTAACGAAGAGGGTAATGATATCTCGTTTGCAGTGGGAGAGATGGTAGCAGACGAGTTGAAGATGTCGGGACCATTCAATTCGTTCTTCCTGAATGTGAGAGAAGACAAATGACCAGTTGCTGTATTGGACGTATTGAAAGATCTCGGCGACAGGAGGAAATCCAAAGACCAGGACTTTCGCGCTTGCGAAGCTAGGGTTGAAGAGCCCTTAGCTAAGAGCTGAGTGAGACGTTTGGACGTTCGAGGAAGTTTTGCGACATTGGGCGGAAATAGAGCATGATCAATAGGCTCAAAAGAGATGGAAGGCAGATTAAATAGCTCTCGGACTTCTTTAATAGTAAAGGATGCCTGCAAAGACTTTTACTCGTGCGATTTTTGGGGTATTGATCAGCCGTGAGGACACACCTGCATTGGACCCCTTCGACCAATAACGCGAACTCTGTTCACTCTGCTTTTTGACAGAGTATCAAGGGCATAATCTGTCATGTCCGTCTTCTGTAGACTACTGACATCGCTCAAGAGTGTACGGGCGACATCAAGAGCTACATTTCCTTGCCCAAGGATCACTGCTTCTTGACCCGATTCAAGATCTGGTGCCAGTGCTTCGTATTCGGGGAGACCGTTGTACCAGCCCACAAAGTCGCGCGCAGAGTAGATTCCTTTCAAGCTGTCCTCACCTGATATTCCTAGCTTCCGGTCCTTTGTGGCACCATAGGCGAAGACAATAGCGTTATAATGAAGCCTAAGATGTGCTAAAGGCAGATCTTTGCCAATAGCAATGTTGCCTATAAAGGTGAAACGCGGCGATGAAGCAACTTCCTCGAATTTGTCTTGGCAGTTCTGAGACAGGACGATTAGAAATGAAGTTTGAGAGCATGAGAGGCACATAAGAATAGGAAAATACATGGGATTTGAAAAATGCAGTTTACCTTGACTTCTGGATGATCCGGCGCAACCCCAAATCTCACGAGCCCGAAAGGTACGGGAAGACATTCATACATATCAATGATGGCATTCTCTATACTTGACATGACCTTGTAAGCGGTATAAAAGCCGGCAGGTCCCGATCCAATGACAGCCATGCGGAAAGGCCGGCCATCTCTAACAACATGGCTGCTATGCCGCCGTGAGACATGGAACCTCTGAGCATTTGATGGCCAGACAAACGGCTTTGAGCACCCGGTGCAGATGCTTACAACCCGACTGATGGTGCTCATCTAAAGTTGGCGAGGAATATGACTGTTCGCTCGTAGTCGGTGACAGTGGACGAGGGGAGGTGCCGAGGCGCCTTTGTTGTAGCGGCTCCGCGTTGCCCCGCCAACCATAGCGTTTCAACAAGGCCGACTCAAGACCCAAGCTTCCATTTCAATATTTCGTCTTTGTACATTGTATCTTCAGCCATCTTGTATGCTATGCGCAAGTACCCCTTGTCTGTCCTATCTGATCTTTGTCAAACACCCTTGACCTCCCGTACCAAGTCATGGGTGCTGAGCCACCATTTCTCTACGACCATCCCTCAAAATATTCTTTCTCAGGCCCCACCGAACGAGGCTTCAACCCCAAAGCCATATCCCAAGCAAGCCTGTCTCTACCAGCACCAAGCTCGAAACCGACTGGCCTTTTGATCAATTCAACGGCAATCAACAGACATCCAGATTCATACTATGTCGTGTAAGTTATTGGAAGAGGCGTGGTTTTGGTGTCTGGTGTTACTTGATTATTACTTAATTTCAGGAATTCAAAGGAGACTCGAGAAAAAGACGCGTCTATAGGAGTTTATTGAAAACATTCAGTCCCGTTGTTTGTGTTTAGAGACCCATAGATTTTGTGCCGTCACCAATGCCACTGATTTTGTGCTGCTTGCTCGTATTTGTTGTAAAATGACCGTGGACGTGTCTGACGATTTTTACTAGCCCATATGGAAATCTGGACTGGAAATCAATGAGTCCACATACCAGGTCGAGAGTCAAATACACAAGAATCACTCAGCTGCTGCTTCGTATATGCGAGTTGAGCGGGGCACTTGGCCTGCTATTTTGTGTCATATGTATCAGAGGGACCGACGCGACTACAGGATGGATAATACGTGTGCCAGTATGTATAACCTAGACGTCAAAAGATAGCCGACTTTAATTACGTTGCCATAGCCCGGAATTGCAATCCTGCACACAATCTATGGTACATGTCATCTTTCGCGTTCTGCCAGCGGACGCACACCATCATCTTCGGGCAGCTACTGTATCTTTGCGGCCACGATTGATGCCGGATTGATCCCGCTCGTCATATTCACAGCCTTGATTTCTCACACTCAGTCTATTGAACCTGTCAATACCCTGGGTCATTGGTCCACACTTTTTGGTAGAGACGAGGCAACCACTGGTATTGTATTCGCCACCTTTATTACCAGCGTAGTCACTGGGACGTTTCACCTGGTATCTCTAGCAATATCGATCTATCTTGGAGTCGTTTTCCGCAAGATATCAAGACTTCCCCCGGATATGAACCCTCTGGAAGACAATTTAACGTCTCGGCACAAGCGCAACAAGTCATCTCTGCTCGATAACCGTTTTAGCCAATCATCGGTATCGCCAGACAAACGTCAGGAATCCAACACTGAAGATCCTCTGATGGCCTCCCCAACGGTTCCGTTTATGCATACCCGCAACGACTCTTACTCCAACATTAAAATCGTCTCTCATCCTAATGCGAGCGCCAGAGCCTCTCGTACTAATCTTTCAACTCCATATTATGACCAGCCACCCGCTCATCGCTCCCCTCACACTGAGATCAGAGGCCCCTTCTATGACCTACCGCTCTCGCAGCGCCCCTCGCGGACCAATATCCAGAACCAGAGCAATGATCAATCTCGCTCTCCTCGTAACAACTCCCATTCCAACCTTACCAGCGCCTCCCATACCAGTAACGGTGATAGTGTCTCTCGGACTGATTTCGCAACTCCTTTCTACGATCAACCGCCTGCTCATCGCTCCTCTCGTACCGAGATTCAAGGCCCTTTCTACGATCAACAATTACCCTCCCACCGGTCGTCTCGTACCACGTTCCCTATCCTTTCACAGCGCGAAAGCCCGCCCAAACAGCCCGATCAACCAACATTAATCCGTTCTCCTACCAAATCTTCTTCAATTTATTCCACCACTACCAATCCCGCAAACCAAACGAGTCAATCGACTATAAGCCGCTCTCCTACTAAATCTTCGATCTACTCCTCTAACACCATTACCACAAAAGCAACAAGTCTACCTGCATCAACTCGTCCGCGGTCCACAGCCCCATCACTTCCGGATGATAATTGGATAACGCACCCTTCTCCTTCTCCTTACTCTTCTCCGTCCTCATCACCCCCAAGGGAACTTAAATACCTCCTCAAAAAATCGTCCTATCAACCGCTTTCCCAAACTCCGCCCTTCGAATACACGACCAACAATGAGAGCTTTCGTCCTTTGGAAATGAATCCGCCAACCCCACCACTCATTGAGCAGAAGCCAAGGATAGGAGCGGGGGTAGAGCAAAGGGCATTGACACCAGGAACCGGAAATCTTGGCCGAGCCGGAGGCTGGGCCCCTGGGACTGTTGGGATTGGCAAAGCCAAGGCGTGGGGAGGCATGGGCAGATCTGGACCCGTAGGTATGGGTGGCGGAGGTAGAGTCGTTAGTAGGAGCGGAGTGGAGGTCAAGGAGAGAGGAATTTACCCAGATGGAGGTATTAGAGCAAGGGAAGTAAGCGGGAAAGTGATGGAGGAGGGAAGGACGGGGACTGGAGGATGGACGTAGGCTTGAATGAGTATTTAATGGAACGTGCAAGTACTCTAGATAGAATACAGACTCGATGACTTGGATAAAAGGCAAATATTCTTACATTTTTACAGGTGAGGATCAGGCAATGTTTAAAAACATACTCATCTTGATTCGGCTTTGTACTGTGAAGCCTTGCTCCATCTATTCCTCCCTATCATTATCTTCTTGCTCCCTCACGCTTTCAATCCACGCCCCCCACTCGACCATTCTCCTCTCTTCGCCGGTCCCCGCCAGCCCATCACCCTCTTTCCACCCCTCCCACTCTTGTAGCCCACACACGTGCCTCATGGTCGGCCTTCCATGAGGACAATTCCACGGCTTGTCAATTTCTCCCATCTTCCTCACCAAGGCGCCCATCTGCTTTAACGTCAGAGTCTTGCCTATCATGACACTACTACGACAAGCGCGCATAGCGAACATGCGTCGCACTTTGGTTGGCCGTGGCACGCTTTCCGACGAGGAAGAGGGAATGTTTTCGGCAAGCAGAGCGATAAGTTCTTCAAGGTCGGTGACGTCAAAGGTGACCTCTCGGCTCATCGGGAGGGAGATCAGCTGACAACGACGGCCTACTGCTTTATCACCGCTGGTGTCGATCTCAACTTGGAAGCCATTCTTTAGCAAAGCCTCCGTGTTGTCGAGCACTATTTCCTCCTCGATGGCGGTGAGATCGAGTCTGTGCGGGTGAACTAGGCGTTGACTTTGCACAATTGTGCTGGCCTGAAGCCGCTCGAAGTTGTATTTCTCGTCTGACGCGTGTTGGTCGATGATAAAGAGATCAGAATTAGGCGACAAGGAGGAGGAGGGAGCACGGACAGCAAGGATGAAGCCAAGGTTGAATTGGCCCGTTATGTGCATATCCGCGAAGTCAGCTTTTGAGACGGTTAGCGACAACCTCTCTTCTGCAGATGTGTCTTCACTGGGAGCCGTAGGTTTTGGCGAGAAGCTGTATTTTGCGGAAACTTGTGAAACCGTCGCCAGACTCTGCAGTTGCTGATCAATCTTTTTTACTGATTCGTCGATCATCTGTATAAGCTGAGTAGTGGAGTCCTTTTGCCCGCGACCCTTCAACATTTGGTCTGCACGCCTGATATTGTCTTGAGAGGGCATGGCTGCCTTTTCCTCGGCTTGCTTGATCAAGTCGGCAACTGTGGCTTCTTCTCGAGCTTTTTTATCCTCGTCATCCAGGTAGTCATGATCAGATTCAGCAGCCATGAGAGGCGTATCCAGTGATTCTTCAGCATGATGATATGAGGGCTCCGCTGGGCTTTCATCATCGTCCTCAGAAGGGGATGGAGTTTCAGGACTTATGTCTGTCACATGGAATTCTTCTTCATTGTCACTGGCGCTGCTAAGGTACGGCCGAGACGCTCGTGACTTGCTTTTTAATCTACTGAGTGACTCGATGAGCTCAGAGCCCGGAGCGATGAAGGCTCTCATGCTGCTACTGAACTCCTGTCGTGCTGAATCATCAGCGAGGCTTGTGACTCTACTTGAAGCGATTGGTGTCAAATCGGGCTTTCGCCGCTTGGGGGAGGATCCGAGTACAGAGGTGGTAGTTTTCGAGCCAATCGTAATCGATGCGAGCTCTGGATGACTACGCCGAGGGCGCATTCGGTCGAAAGCGTTTGGTACTACTCGTGAAGAGTGTCCTGTTTTCGACTTGTCTTCCGTTATTGAGGGATCTTGGGACTCCTCACGGGGAAGAGGTCCTATTGGGTTTGCAGACTCGGCCGAACCAGACTGCTGCTCGGCAATCCTCCGATTGAAGTCCTTAACTGGTCTCACAATATTATTCAGCGTTGGGTCAAGTCCACAGCTGTCAGGCTCATGTGAGCGCTGCCTTTCTCTACCAAGTTTGTTTATGAGCTTTTGCTTGTCTTTCGACAAAGATTGCATCCCATTTGATGCCGCCGGAGCAGAGACGGCCTTGGTAGCACGCTCTCTGCTATCGCGGCTTGCAAAGCTCTCAACAAGACTCGGTACACCACCATATTCGGTCGACTCTTCCTTCTCACTCGGCGCCCCGTCCTCGCTATCATTAGAAACTCTGATCTTCGAGCCTTGTAGTTCGTCGTTTCCGGGCGTATCTGTGTCATCGACGCTTGAATTTTCTCGCCTAAGCGTTAGCTTTTTGAAGGAAGAGATTTTTTGTCCCGGCTTTTGAGACTGTGGCACAGTCTGGTCCTGTTTATCGAAAAGCGCGGTCAGAGAAACCTGCAGCCATCAGCTCGCCATTCTCAAGCATTTAGAAAGTGGACAAACCCTAATGGAATCTAACAAACAAGTCTGATCATGTAATAGAATCGTCCTCTTGTCGGGCGAAACGTTCACATCATATGCATCTAGGATCATCAGAAACCAGTGTATGGCACCTCTAGGGCTACTGACTAGTATCTAATAAAATGTTCGCGAAAATGAATGGTGACTGTGAAATATTGTAAGACTTGTAAACTTCATTGAAGATCTTGGCAACTTGAGGAAGTCCACAGGGCCTTGAATTGACGAAGAACATCTGGCGGTCAGGCGCTTGCCGGCCTTCACCAAAAATAGGTCTTGAGACATGACCGAGTACTTGCACTTGCTTGTTTCTTGACGGTCAGATCCTCTTCTTGTTCATGTGTGATGGAGGCACTCACTCGGTGTCAGACGCTAGGCCTTGGGATTTTGTAGGCTGTAGCTCGAAGTTCAGGTTCATAGCAACCAGTGCGGGCAATGCTTTTGTACCGAAGACGGTTGCAATGTTCTCCCTTGTCGTCTGATTCGATTTCGTCGCGAAGACTACTACTTTCTTGCCCTTTGCCATGGCATTGCTGACCGAAATTCGAGCTTGCGTACTGATGCAAGCATACGCTTGAAGGGTCCCAAGGACTTTGCCATACTCCCTCTTGATGTTCTTCTCAAGCTCCCTTCTCCGGACTGGTAGGCTCATGAAAAGATCCTCGACCGCAACCGTGGTACCTTTTTGGCTGGCTACCACCTGGGTACTCTTCAATTTGCCAGACACCTCAAAATCGAGCCTCGTGCCCTTCGGAGCTTCATCTGCTCGCGCCGTCGTGACATAAAAGTTGGACAGAGCGCATAGAGAAGAAAGAGCTTCGCCTCGGAAGCCATACGTTTGCAAAGAAGACAGGTCGTCGTAGCTCGAGAGCTTGGATGTGTAATGCTTCAAGGCGATGGTTTCATAATTTTCGCGAACAATGCCACTACCGTTATCTTGAACCTCGATGGAGTCCAGACCGTTATTCTTGAAGCGGATCTCGACCGAAGTAGCTCCAGCGTCCAAACTGTTCTCAACCAATTCCTTCACCACCGAACACAGGTCTACGATGACTTGGCCCGATTGAATTTGGTGAACGGCATGGCCATCAAGAGCCTTGATCGTTGCCATATCAAGCCATTTCGACGGGACATGAACGGCTCTGGTACAAGAATAGGACGCCTCGACGCGCCTATCAGCCCGTAATTTGCTCTGGGTGTGAGTAATTATTCAGGGAATCAGGGTAGCGCAATTGGCTTGCTTGCCTTTGCTGAAACCTCTCAGGCGCAATGAGATGAAGGAATCATCCTGGAAGATCAACTCATTTTCGCATCCAACGATTCCATGATGAGTATCTGGAGAGGATGAAGACGAAGTAACGAGTTGATAATAATAACACAGGAATTGACCGGAGCCTTGAGGCTGAGCCTGAAATAAGGTAAGGTAGGTACCTTAGCCGTAGTGCTGGTGGTGGTGCTCTTTTGTGGTTTTAATGAAGTCCTTTTAAAAGTGCAGGGGGCGAGGGGGAAGGGGGGAAGAGGCAGGGGGCGGCAGATCCCCCTCATCATCCATCATCCATCATCCATCATCCCCTTTATCCTGGGACCTGGGATAAGTACCCATCTTCCCATCTTCTCATCTTCTCACCTCTTTCTCCAAGCCAAATGCTCACCTTCACAACGTCTTAAACCCTTCCTTATCCTTCATTCTTCATTGTACTTCTACGATCTGCCTTCTGCCTTAAGGAACGCTCTCTAATGTCACGGCGTTTATTTCTATAAGCAACTTTAATCCACCCTTCGCTCCTTAATCAACTACCGCGTCCCGGAATACACCACTGACTCTCACCGCACTCTTCTTCTTCTTCTTCTTCTTCTTCTTCTTCTCCCTCCTCTTATGCTTCTTCTTCTTTACCACCTTCCCACTGCCTCCGTCCTGCTTCATCAAGCCTCCCAACTCTACTCTTTCTCTCTACATCCCCCCCTACCGCAATCACGGCTTCGGTATCAGCGCCCCTAATCTATAGATCTCCCTTTGATCCCACACTTCGATCACCGCCTACACACCAGATCCCGTACCTGTTGGGCGCCAAAACGGCTTCTGCAGCAGGCAGTCGGGCTCCCTCGCCCCCGCCCCCCCCCGCTTTCAATCACGACGATTCGCAAAGTCCCTTGGCCTCGAGACAAGAACAACCGCATCAATCCAACCTCAACCTTGAACTTCCAACTCTAGCCACCCTAGCTTCAGTAGCCTCTGTTCCGTCGCCGCATCTACGGTAATGACCTCTTCATGCAATGCACCTTCATGCATCAGGCTTCCTCCATTCTGGCTGTAACCTCTAAATCCACACCTGTTGAAGGGAGGGCGCTTCGCGGTCTGCGCCAAATAATGACACCTGAATCAGTGCTCTGAACAAGCACATGGCTGACCGCTTTATGTTACTAGGGCGTACAATGATGCTTCCCAGACCATGAGCTACGCTACATCGTTACCCGCTGCGACCACAGGTCAAGGCAACGTCCCTGTGAGTGTCTCATACCATTTCACATACCGTAATTCCCTTGTGGGGTCCCTATCGGGTATGGGAATGAGCACGAAGTGTTTTTCAAATGCATAATAGAAACTATAAGAGAGCCTTCCATGAATTCGACGATCGCGTTTTCGAACTGCTGGCTTGTTACGGGTTCCGAGGGGTTGAAACCGCGCGCTAAGAGGCTTATCTTATCACCTGCCGGCGAACTTCTCTTTCTACAACCTTCCCAGTCAATGCACTGTAAAGGATGGCGACATTTGCTGACCGCGAGCCTGGGAACCTACAGCCAGTATGTCAAAACTGCACTACATCCACCACACCGCTTTGGCGACGCGACGAGGTGGGATCAGTCCTTTGCAACGCATGTGGCCTCTTCCTCAAGCTCCATGGCACACCTCGGCCTATTTCCCTCAAAACGGACGTAATCAAGAGTCGCAACCGTGTGAAGACCGCAGGCCAAGGACAGAAGCGAAAGGTTAGCAGATTATGAATGACACAGATATTGTACTAATTTGTCACAAGTCATTGTTCGACAGTAACGGCCTACCCACATCTCAATCTGAGGGTACTCCTCCTCCAAATTATGCCAACAATCAGCGGGTGTCCCACAATTCTGGGTCCGATCGCTCAAACTCTCCAGTCTCACGCAACGAAACCCCTGCTCATCCTTCCAACATCGCGCCTCAGCATATCTTCGACGGTGTCTTATCAGCGGAGCATCCATTCCAGTCTCCCGCAATACCTCCGTTCCAGCTGCGTCAACCCTCGCCGGGCTCCACGTCATCTTTCAATGATCGCAACCTCGAACCACCGCAGACATATGAGGGCTTGCTGCAAGCGAACACATTTCTGAAGACACGGGTCAGCGAGTTGGAGGTCATAAACGACCTATACAAAGGTACGGTCAATCAGTATGAACAAGGCGGCGCTCCACAAGCGGAAATGGTTCCCAGAGACTCGGAAAGCCAGCTGCGTCAGTCTTTAGATCAGGCCCTGCGCCGGGAAGAGGACTTAAAGCGCCAAGTCGAAGAGCTTGAGCGTGAGGTTGCGGATTTACGAGGCGAGCAGCCGCCTGCCAAAAGAAGTCGCATTTCAGACTCTTCGGAATACCCTGAACCACCTCAAGCCCCTACTAACGGGTTGCACACTTAACCATACCAAAACGCCCTAATCCATACTGGCCTACTACCAGTATCAAGTATTCTCATATTCGACGATCTCAGATGACGAACGCCTTCTGAGATTGATAGAATCTCACATCCTAGAGGGATACGTGAGCGGTGATACACCTAATGCTAATCCTCGACCTCGCTTTTCTTTTGTTTGAGGTCTACGGATAAATGTACTATTATCACGATTTTCATTCAGTTCATGTTGTCTAGCATCGATTAAAGGACCATGGTCAAAACTGCGAGTCTTAATACCCTTATCACACGCGCTTAGATGTACTGTACTGGTATGACAGTGCCGAGGTGGCAATGTACGCTGAGAGCCGAAGGCCTACGAACTTGAGAGGGTACGAGCATTGATACACACACAATCGAAGAGGCTTGTTCCTAGATTCGAGACACAACATTCCATATGCTACATGTGTACCAGGTTCAAGCATTATCTGGTTCCGAACATAATATACTGGCCGATGAGAGCCCCCTCGTAGCCTGTAGAAGACTGACTAGCTATGCTATGTACATAAATCTCCAGCACCGACAATGGATCCTGAAATACCATGCGATATTGGCTCTCGGCGGCCTATACGCACCCACCCTCTAGGCAACGACTGCGTAAAAGATGTCCATTTCTCTTCTGCGTCTCAATAACCAAAACGGTCCGGCATTGTGACCGGCGCCACTAGACTCCATGTGTAAATGCCATATGCCACCCATGCGCTCACAATCTTCACCCAGCTAGCCCAATACGTCCTGCCAACGGCCGCAAAGTCGCCAGCATTTTCAAAATCGATATTTTGCGTGAGCAAGGTAGCCACCCAGCATGTAGCCAGCAGGAAAATGACGTGGAAAAGGGAGTAGTTGTATTGTGTGCCTCCCCTCTCATCGTCTTTACCGCCGTGGCCGTCACTGGATTCTCCATCTTCGTCATCGTCGTCAAGCGCATTAGCGGGCAGACTGCCAGCTTCGACCGCAGCACGGAGAGCTTCGGCGCGCATTTCACGGCGAGATGCAGAGGGTTGAGTGTTGACAAGACCATGCTCTGCGGCGTCTTCTGAGCCAAGTTTGCGATATGAGTGGCTCGTTTGGCTGCCTAAAGCGAATCCCTGAGTGGCAGCGCGGGTAGTGGTGTAGGCAATGGTAAGCATCGTGACGATCGCGCCGATGACAATTGAAGCTGTGCGAGTGCCGTTAGCGCGGATGAGAGGATTGCAGTTGTGGTCATCCGGCTCCATGGATACGGCGGACATAGTAAGGTAGGTGCAATAGACGGCGACCATGGCGGATTGCGCCAGGCCAGCTTGGGGGTTGTATTCTTGAACCACGGGGTGGACCGATATGGCGGAGATTATGAGCAGGACGATGAGATTCACCTAGACCTGATTAGCTGCAGCTTGGTATGTAAGATTGCAATTAGACGTACGGTAATTGCAGCTTGATTCATTGCACAGCCACTGTTCGCAAAGAAAATGTACATGACGATGGTCATAGCAAATGACATGGTATACATGCCAAGCGTCGATCCGATGAGAACGCCCCTCCATGCCTTGGAATCGTAGTTCTCGATCTTTTCCAAGCAGAATTCCGCCCAAGTATGTGCAAGATCAACTAGAAGGATGAGTCCTAGGAGCACAAATAACATGGCCCCGGCCAGCGCGAAGTATTTGCCCCAGACTTGGAAGAAAGTCTCAGGAATGAAGAAAGTCAGGACCACGAAAGCCAGCCAAATAATGATCTTGGGTCCCCAATACCCATTCTGTAGTGCAGCCCGTCCATCTCTAGAAGTTTTGACACCAAGCAGTAGGATTGCAAGACCGAAATGGAACAGACCGAGGGCAAAGTTGACCCGTTGAACGGCGACGAAACCATAGCACTGCTTTCCTTGGCAAGTTATTGCCATGTAATCCAGAGTCAGGTGTTCCAGCTTCTTGAGTGCCCAAGGTGTGAGCATGAGCCAAGATATGATCGAGTTGACGAGAAGAATGACTGCATAGGCGATGCGGGTGGCCATGCTTGTCGCATGTTAGCTGGACATCTGCGTAGTGGCCCAACGCATATCTACCTGCTCTGGAACTTCCCACAGGACCTACAAACTGCAGAACAAGTGGCTGCCCCACAGCATGAGGCTCCGAAAGTCATCAGCTGGAGATGGGTCAGTCAGAGTAAAAGTCTTGAGGCAACAAGGCCAACTCACAGTGCCCAGACTCGGGACAGCCAAGAGTGGAATCGAGAGTAAAGCACCCATGGTGTCGACCCAAGATGCTTTCTTCTTGCGGTATTTGAGGTCGAAGGCAGTATGGAGGAGGTGTTAGATGATACTCGTGGTGTCGTCATTTTTTTCTTTACTTAATATATGTTACGGAGAAACCTCCACACAGGAAGTAGGGCTAGGGCTAGCCATAGGGCTGGCTACCTTCGGCACACATTAGGGCCTTCTCCAGCTAGATAGTTCAATAATTCTTACACACTACTCATATTATAAACCTATTTATAAAGTCCCTAAAAAAATGGTAGCAATACCTAAAGATCTTATTCTAGATTATTAGACGTCGTTATTTTCTTATTATCTATAGTACTAGCTAGTTACGCTCGTTACTTCTTATCTTAATACTTAATACGCTTATAAACTAGCTATTTAGCTAGTTACGCCGAGTTATTATATATTAGCTAATTAGTAATTCTTTCGATAGATTATTTACTATTATAATATATCTTTTAAGAAGAATAGATATTAGGAACTTAATATTAAATTAGAATAATATTAAATTAGATTTATATTAGATTAGATTTATATTAAATTCTACTATAAGATTCTAAGTAGAAAGAATTAATTATAATAGATATATATATCGCTAAGCTAGACTAGCCTATCTAGACCTAGTCTAAAAGAAGAAGAAAAAGACTAGATTAAAATCTAGACTAAAATTATAATATTATTCTCTTCTCTAAATTCGATATATTCTTATAGTATAAAATTAGTAAGTATTATATTAAGTACTTAGAAAGCTATATATCTTAGAACTCTATTAGTACTATATAGATTAGTAGTATTCTATATAAGATTAGAATTATCTTTTTAATTAAAATAATTTAATTTATTATTCTTAATTTAATTCTTTTAAATAAGTATATAAGATTTATTTATTAATATAGTTACTAAGAGCTTTTAATCTACTAGTATTTAAAAATATTAATATAGATTAGACTTCTCTAGCTAAAAGTAATAAAAATTAATAAATAAGTTTAAATAATTAGTTATTATATTCTAGTAAGATTTCTATTTATAAATATTATTTTTATAATTTATCTATATATATTTATATTTAAAAAGATCTTTCTTCTTTATTATTAAGTTATTTTTTTATTTATTAAAATAAGAATTAATTACTTTATTAATAAAATACTTACTCTTTTTTTTATCTATATATATAGTTAATAGCGAAAGCTCGACTTATCTAGATAATAAGTTACTATTATTAAAATATAAGAGTTAGAGATAAAATATAGAGAATATATTTATCTTATTTAATAATTCTAATTTATATACTATATTATTAATAATTTAAATAATTTTAAATAATTCTAAATTTTTATAATTTAATAACTTATTTAGTCTTAACGTCTTAATATTTTAACTATTAAATATAACTATATTACTCTTTTTAAATATTAGAGCTAAGAGTCGATATCGATTTACTTAATTTATTATTAAAACTTATAATTATTTAAGTTCTTTTTTTAAAAACTATTAAAATTTTTTATATATATATTATAAATTTATCTATTATTATTATCTCTCTCTTTAGCTTTTAGATCGAGTTTAAATTTTAAAGTATAAATAGCTTTAAGCTACTATAAGAAAGATACTCTTTAATCGCTAAAAAGAGAATAATTTTAAAAAAAGTATTCTTATCTAAGTTTACTTTAAATTTATATTAGAGACTTAATATTAGATTAGAATAATATTAAATTAGATTTAAATTAAATTCTACTATAAGGTTCTAAGTAGAAAGAATTAACTATAACGAATATATATATCGCTAAGTCGCTAAGTTAGGCTAGCCTATCTAAGTCTAGTCTAGAAGAAGAAGAAGACTAAGTCGAAACCTAGTCTAAAATTATAATAATTTAATAATAAATAGAAGATCTATTTAATTATTTTAACTATAATTAATATAAGCTTTTAAATATTATTTTAGAGTTATATTAATATTCTCTATTTAATTATTTATCTTTAGATTATAAAAAGATTAAAAATAATTATATAGTATTATTATTAATATCTAAAAAAATATTAAATAAAGATAAGCTTATAAAAAAAAATAAGAAAAAAAAATAGAAAAGAAATTATTATAGTAAAGTTCTAGAATATAGATATTATTAATATATATAGAATTTTTCTCTCTAAGTTATAATA
>JAEUBB010000178.1:28953-67919 GCA_018257885.1 Parmelia sp. 050094 | reverse complement strand
CTCCTCAACAACGAAAGCCACAACGCAAATAAAAGCTGCCGCATCATCGGCTTCATCTTCCACCAAACCCACTTTACTCAGTTCGAACAAGCCCACTACAACCAGCACGTTGGGAAAATCTTCCACCACAAAGCCTAATGGTTCGATATCTAGCGCCGCTAAATCAATCACCAAAGCAACAACATCTAGTTCGAAGATGGCCACTACGCCGCATTCCAGCAGCGCACAGAAAAGCTTATTCCAGACCATCACAACAAAGCAAAGCTCCACCAAGCCTACAACAACAAGCAAGCGAACCGCTGCGACCTCCCAAAAGACCAGCTCCTTTGCCGTGGATATTTCCGCCATCATCTGCCCCGTTTTAAAGGCCAAGTATGATACTACTGAGAACGAGATTGCAGCTCTCAAAAAGCAGCAGATTAATATCCCTCCGTATCTAGCTGGGTACGAGGTTGCTGCAGGAGTGGCGTTGTCGGCAGCGGAATGTGCTGCGTAGATCGGATGCGTACATAGATAATAATGAAGCTGAATTCCATCGAAGACATGAATTCTGTGCTGCAGATATGTCACGAGCTGTGGCAGTGCAGCCCGAGCCGGCTTTATCGACGCAAGTGCTTGGATGTCTTTTTCTGACGAGATACTCACGAGGGTATGCTTGTTTTTTTAAAAAAGTTGGATTTTCGTCACTGAGCGAATCAAAATTAGTCTTGCAACATTTTCAAACCCTCCAATTATTCCAACATCAGTATCTCACCTGTAGTGACTCATTATTAAATGAACAATCAAACTATACATCCTCGAACCTCTTCCTGATATTTGGAAGTATCTCTGACTGCTAATGTAGTGTAACATTTCTTTGTGTTTTGCTCTGAATCGCGCTTGGGAAAATTATGCGCTCCATCGACGTCCTTTCAACTACGGATGACAATACTAAGCAACAATACCAAGGGCAACACGTACAACTTTAGCAACAACAAAGCCATGTCCTTCGATCGCTGAGCCATTCCATATGTGCGTTATGCTCGTACAAGCGGCTTTACTTCCCATCGCATTCACTTTCCATGCTACTGAAGAAAAGAACATCATTGAGCGGGCCGATATGAAAGAATTCCATGAGATATATTTAGACATGGACAGAGTTTTGTGCGCTCTACTTCTTGCCCTCTTCTGCAAATATATCTGTAAGCTCATAACCTGTAACTATTCAATTCTCCCTTCCTTCTGCACCAAATACGACCTTTCGCCTCTTTTTGCACCGATATTCAACCTCTTGAAACCATCATCACCATGCACGCCGCAGCCGCGATCCTTACTATCTTCCAAATATGCCTCCTCCTCCCCCGCGCTAGCGCCACGGACGGACCCTGCGGAAAGAGCGACCTCTGGGTAGCAGCCGGCCCCGGCCAGACCTGCAACAGCCTCGCCAACAAGTTCAAAATCTCCGTCTCGGACCTCGTATCCATGAACCCTTGGATCAAGGCGACGTGCGACAACATCCCGGCCGAGAATTGGTATTGCGCTAGTGTCTTGGGGGTGAGTACCTGACTTGGTCTCCTGTTCGATGAACGTAAAGATGTCTGTCGCTGAACAGATTGCTAACGGTTTTATTCTCTGCGCAGCACGTCACCACGACTACGAGCTCGACCAAGGCCGCTGCTAAAAGCACCCACCCTACAACCTCTCCTGCCGCTGCCAAAACTACCCACACGCCAACTTCTACTTCCTCCACAAGCACCACCCCTCCACCGGCCCCGGCTAGCCCCACGCCTACACCCTCTCCTTCACCAATCGTAAGTATCGTCTCTATTCTCGAACCCGCACAATCTTATCTCCTGTATCCTTCGCTAACGCTTGACTATCCAGGTCTGGGGCAAATTCTGCACCACCACCCCTTCGGGCTGCCATGCTGGTACTATTGGCACGGACAATGTGGCGTATACGATTGGCTGCTGCAATGGCTGTGGAGCTAAGGGTAATTGCGTCGGGGTTGTCCGCGGTAGGGACGGCGGACTGGGGTATAATTGCGCGTGCGGTGGGGTATATAAGCGGGAGGCGTTTAATGGGCTGGCGGGGAATGGGACGTGGAGCGCTTNGTGAGGTTGTGGTGGGTGGGGGGATGTGAGGAAGTCAAGGCGCGTTGTTGGTTGTGACTTGGATCAAATAGTGTATTATTATGCGGAGTCTTTCTAAATATGGCTTCAAGTGAAAATTTGTGGTTTTCGAATTTAGTTGGCGTATTCGGCATCTGGTTTATTCCATAAGCGTTGGGCATACGAGGGGAAAAGAAACACAGCGGCCACGGATCAAGAGACGCGAAAATTACTTAATGTGGCTGCTAGAGGCCTGTGCGAAATAGGAAATGAGATGATGCGAAATATGATCTAGGTTGATAGAGGCTGCTACGGTGCAATAATATACCTTTTCCGAGATAAATTTATCGTAAGGATTTCTTTATATGTGGTTCGTGTTGTGCGTCATGGCTTGTTTCTTGCGACTCTACTGTTGGTGAGCGGATACTGTCTGGGGCGAGAGGAATGAAGAAGGCAGAGGAGGTGGACGGGCGTGGTGGTGGCCGGAAGGTTATTTGATTAGCTAAGCGAGTGTTGATTGATGGCTTTGAAGGTTGAGTGACAGAGGTTGTGGATGATGGTGAAATAAGAGGGTCGGAGGAGTGAGAGGAGGTCGATGAGATGGCTGTAGTGTGGTTTTGAGGGGAGGTAATGGTAAGAAGAGGAGGGGGATGAGGAGGAAGGGAGTGTGGATGGGTTGGTGGATTTTTGGGATGATGGGGAAAAGTGTGTTGATGGTTCTGGGCAGGTTGGAGGAGGTGGATCTGAGGGCTGTGATTGGGATTGAGGTTGGAGTCTCTACTCTGTTTATAGGGCTGTTCGTGTGATGGTGACGAGGTCTGGTGTGTGGAATGTTCATGTCAGACTTGATATGGACGTGATTTGGGCACAATGTGGAGTATGTATATAGTTGGTTGCGCCTGACTATCTAAGTATCCAAAGACAACAGAATATGGAGGCATTTCGCCGAGACTTGATTAGTTATCGGCGCTAATGCGAGCAAACTAGCCTTCTATTGGCTAGTTCCAAATATGTGGAAAAACTGCCTGTTTCTGCGGGCTGACAGTTCAGGTACCTTTAAGCTATTTTGGAAGTCGTAGAGCCGAGTCATATGGAGGAAAGTGGGCAAGACTGAGATTTCGACAGGGCAAGACGATGCGTGGTTTCAATGGCCATTGTGATAGGCATGATTGATCTGGTAGAGAGGTTATGTGAGACGATACTGAACGTGAGAGTAGGTTGGTTGAACGAATGGCGCAAGCGGAAGGCTGGCATGTCTGAGGTCGTAGCAGGTTGGCTGGTTGGGTACTGGGCATAGAGATCATTCCAGGAAACTCGAGGCGGGAGCGTTTCTCGCTCTCCCCACCAACAATGTCAGCCAGGGAAGCTAACCGTGCCACCCGAAACCATATCAGGTTGCCATGTCGTAGCTGATCCACTACTCTCCAGAGCTTCTTCAAAAGGCGGGCAAAGCTGGGATTTATCCTTTTTTGCTGTCGGAAGGTTTGAACTGCTACCAGAGGATAATGACTTGATTGGAACCGGCTAGCAAGTCCTTGAACTATCATCTGTATGATTGTGAACACAGAGCGTAAGGGGTCAGTCCTATCGCAGTCTTATGTTGCTGGTTGCAATGTTTCGTTGTAGAGAAGGTATAGGCCGCTTCAACGAAAGGTTCCAACCCCTGCACCAAAAGAGGGCGACGGGCCATTCGAGAGACCCTACGAGGCAGAGACGGGATCATTGCGGGAAGAATCTAGAAGACATTCTGTTGCCCCAAAGCGAGTTAGGGCGAGAAAATAGCCGAGAGAATCGATCCACATTCTATTCTTGCTTATTGCTGCCTAATGCTGGAAGGAAGAGACAATTGTGATTAGTCGTATTGATCTTGATATGGATCTGGCAAATCAGGAATTTGAAGGAATAGAATAGGACAAACTCCTTCCATCGCTTATTGGCATCTAGATGGATTATTCATCCCCCCATCAAAGACCAATCAACGTAGTACGACGAGCCTAGACTCGAATTCCTTGATGACAATCGATCAATCGTGCATGCCCTAAATCCTTGGTGCGACCTCAGAGTTCAGCTGTCGGCCACATTTCGGGATCCTTGTAAGCGCTAGCATTGTCTGGCGGCACTCAGCTGAGATTCAACCCGATCTAGGAATAGAAATCCATCGGCAGTTTTCTTTGACGTAAACAGGTACCGAAGGGCTGGATGCCGGGTATGCTTTCTGGTGACCTTAAAGGTCATGATTGCCCCTCAAAAACCGTGGTCTGAATTCGGTACTGAAGAGCCAAAGTCACGACTTCAAGTCTTCAACTAGCAGTTGCATTTCTGAGCATTTATCTAGAGTCCTTGAATAATATTGACATCTCTTAGCCTTTGATCTTACTTGGAACACACCCTGCAAGATGTACATCAGACCTTGCTATGCTCTGCTTGCTTTTGCGGCCACCCTGCAAGCGAGTCCAATCATGCCGCGACAGAGTAACTCCTCGTCGACACCCTCTTCCACCGTTCCGCCTTCCAACCCTCCGATATCTCAAGATCTCATCAATCAACTCGAACTCGCCGTCGACAGCGTGGATCGGTTCACCATCCTCCAAGCGCAAGGTCCGGCCGACACCTGGCTCAAGTACGATTTCAACCCGAGCGCCAATCCGACACCCGGAGGCGGCAAGGGGCTCGGGGGCCAGGGGGACCTCGCGAACAGCAAGACGTTCCCCGCGCTCATCAAGCTGGGCGTCGCGGCCTCGGCGGGCTTCATGAACCCGTGCGGCATGAATAAACCGCACATTCACCCGCGCGCGACCGAGTTCCTCATCCTGGCCACGGGCGCGAATGTGAAGACGGGGTTTCTGCTGGAAAATGGCCTGCAGACACAGATGAGCACGACGCTGTCGCAGTATCAGGGGGCTATTTTGCCGCAGGGAAGCATCCACTTCGAGTTCAATGACAATTGCGAGCCGGCGGTCTTCATTGCGGCGTTCAGTAATGAGGATCCGGGACTCAGCACGGTGGGGAAGAATTTCTTCTCGCTGGACCCGGATATTGTGGATGCGGATTTGGGGTTTCCGGATTTTTTGGATCATACGAATATAAGGCAGTTTGCGCAGAGTATTCCGAAGTCGTTTGCGAATGGCGCGATGGAGTGTTTGGATCGTTGTCATATTAAGTATTGATCTTTTATAGGGCAGGGTGGGATGTAGGTTCAAGGACTGCGGAGGAGGTCGTGGTGACGGAGCATAGCATTTGGTGCTGTACATATAAGAAGGGAGAGATTTCTACATCTCTTGTTGCCAAAAAATTTCATTGTTTCGTCATTGCAAGTGAACCAATAGTCAATAAGCCTCATACATGTAAATACGGTTGCAGAGAAAGGTGGAGGAAAGAGGGCTGGAACCTCTAGATCAAATATAACCCGTTGATTCCGCATTCTTCTTCAGGATCCATGTTTCGAAGCGTTCGATCCGAATACTCGAAGATCATTGCCTCGATATACTATGTCTCTCCCAACTTCTCCCCTCCTCGATCTAGGAAGAGGAGAGTCTTTCTCGAATCGCTGTAATCATATCTTCTCCCCCCAATGTAAGTCTTAAGAGTACCATTGATGGTTACTTGATGTAAATAGTATTGTCGATCTCCATTACCAATGTAACTGTGGCTCTACGTCTGTAATCCTCTTGGTAACAGTGTTGGCAACGGTGCACCAACTAACTGCCCCAACTGCAGTTGAAACAGTTAGTTGAAATGGTTGACAGTGCAGTTTGGGTTTTTTGGCCAACAGTTGGTGTGGTTTTAATCTAAAAACTAACTGTTTCAACTGACAGTTCTAGCGGTTTTATAATAATAAAAAAATCTATATATTTTACCTACTTATTCGATATTCTTCGGCCTTTTAATCTCAGCCCTATAAGTTCAGCCCTATAGATTCAGCCCTATAGACCTAGCCCTATAGGCTCAGCCCTATAGATAAATAGTAGCCCTATATTAAATCTAGCCTATATAGGCTTAGTCTCTAAAACTGCTCCACTGTCGGTTCAACTGACAGTTGACAGTTGGTTTGTGTATATAGAACAGTTAGTGCAGTTCTAGATCAAATTCCAACAGTTGGTGCAGTTTGAACGTGAAAACCAACTGTTTCAACCGTTGCCAACACTGCTTGGTAATCACACAAGGCAGGGGCGAGAGGAGAACGTGGCAGAGTGAATCACTGCGGCGAGATGGTTGGCAGAAGATGAGACGTTCTGGAGTAAGGGAAAGAGAACAGGAAAGGTCAGCAGCGTCGCTGCCGGCGGTCCTCTTGGTGGGAGCGAGGTTGGAAATGGAAAGGTTGCAGGGCTTGTCGAGATCAATCTCGAACTAGCCTGTTTCGTTTCGAAGTGCTAAAGATGTGGTTCAGGTCACTAACGACGGCGTATAGGGCTTCAAATGGGAACATCGAGTACCGTGTCTTGTGTGTGTCTCGGCGCACCGATTACGCAAGAATTCTGGTGTTGTTGACTGCTATCTGAGCTCCTTTGTTCTCGAGAATGGAGCTCTGATTAGCGGATCTATCGTTGCTACCTAAGCTTCCTTGTGCTTGTTCCGTGTTCCCACGGAGCAGTCCTCACAGAGCATAGAGTCGTGCATTGCTCAAAGATGACCTGGCGCGGACAGAGCAAGATATCTGGGAGAAAGCAATCAGTGTTCTGGCGCTAATGAATGAAAAATTTGATTTCGGAGCTTGTACTTCGTTTCAACATCAGCATTATAGTGCTAGACAGTGATTGAACGATATACTATGACTAGCTCGTCCGGCGACAGGATTTTCAGGTACAATTGAGCGAAAGAGTTAGACCATCATGTGGAGCGTTCTCTCCCTTTCATCCGGCAAACCTCTTTTCATCCACTTTCCATTGCCTTCACATTCGTAAATCGTGACGATTATAGCATCATTAGGATATCCAGCAGTTATGCAGGAGATAAGTCAATATAATACTAGTACCATGCGTTTTTGGTCGCGAGAGATTGAGACTATCAATTTTAAAAACAGGTTTGAATGTAGGTGGCAGCAGGCTGCAACTCCTCTGCGACTACGTGTAAATAGATATCAGATATGACTTTTGCTTTGTGAGGCTAGAATGTAGCACGAAACCTGTTGACCTTCGAGGCTCTGCGGAACTTAAGACTCCATGCGGTCAATGCCTAGAAGAAGACGCTCTGAAATCAACACGATCACTCTCTAGGATCTCAGTATGTAATTGCGGATATCGAGGTTTTGTGCATATGGTGCCTTCTTTCCGTTATCTAACATTGGTCCAACTACACTAAGCTATATAGGATTAGTGTGTCATCAACTCTGTGGATGGGCGGCGCCTTTCCGCCCTCTCGTTGCCTGAATCAGCTGAGCCAGGCCCCCATCCAACCTGCAAGACATTCTGCTCGAACATCTCAGGCATCAAGATACAGTGCCTGTGGCTCCTCATTCACAATTCCATTGTATCTTTCTTGATCCCTAGTTCCTAGCTTCGTTATTTGCAACGAACAACGTCTGGATCCTCTCACCTCACTCAGCCTTGCGAGTAACGTCATACAGATCGTCGACTTTTCCACTCAACTTGTCTCAAAAGGCTAGAAAATCTACAAGTCTGCCGACGGGACCCTTGCAGAGAACGTCGATGCCGAAGCGGTAACTCATAGCCTTAAAACACTAAGTGGCAAGCTTCAAGGTTCTATCAAGAACAACAGGAACAGTGAAGGGTTGAGTGATAACGATCAGCGTTTAATCAATCTTTGTACAAAATGCCAGGATCTGGCCAGTGACTTGCTGACAAAATTGGATCGGGTTAAAGTCACAGGCAAAAATCTCAAGTGGAAAAGCGCTCGCCAGGCTCTGAAAAGTGTCTGTAAGAAAGATGATCTCGACCAGCTAGTCAGTCGACTGGAATCGTATCGGAGCGAGATCAACTTACACATTACAATGTCGCTAAGGTATTGTCATTGATATGCCACATTATATGCCGCCAGGGGATGATCCTAATTACTCTTGATCCTAGGGAGCACATCGATTTGCTGTCGTTACAGCAGTCTCAACGATTTGATGATCTAGATTCGGGCACAAAGAATATCATAAAGACCATCTTGGACAGTAGGACAGAAATCATCGATGCAGTAACACCAAACCAACCGATGGAGTTGTCTCACGTAAATGGTAATGCGATCCTCTCGTGTTACCCAGAACTCTTGCAAGACATGTGTGATTTACAGGTCGCATTTTGATACTTACGGATAGCATGTCTGAGATCCTAGAACCTGTACACTTCTAGCATATGCATACCTCTTGCAAATTCAATTGATGGTACTACAATCGTGGGGCCGCAGCTTCTTATATTCGTCGAACTTGATTTAACAGGAGAGCAAAAGTTAGCTAGAGGAGGAAATAAAGGCTAAGTTGAGCTTTCAGGTCTCCACGAAGCAGCAGCTGCCGGAGAGAGATCTAGACTACGCCGCCTCCTCGTTCGACAAGGAGCGGATGTGAATGCTAAAAATGAAAAAGGTCAGACAGCATTACACATAGCTGCTACTGGCGGTCACAGTCTATTGGTTCAGACACTACTCAACTACCATGCCAAAATAGAAGCTGAGGACAATGGTGGAGAAACTGCGCTCCACCGCGCAGCCGCCTTTGGCAAGTGGGCTGTTCTGCGCATACTCCTGGCGAATGGTGCCAATCAGAACGCTGAGGATGACAGGCAACGGACACCGATCTACCTTGCAGAACACGCACCGCAGACAATCAACCATAAGGTCTGCGTCTGGATATTCAACAATGGACATGATATCAATGCTAGAGATGATTACCAAGACACTCTGCTCCTAGCCGCCGTCTACGAAGGGTTTCAGCCGTTGGTGGAAAGTCTTCTGAACGAAAGAGTTGATATCGAAGAGACTGATAAAGACGGCACCCCGCCTCTCATAGTGGCTGCAGCGCAAGGAAGTACAAGCATTGTTAGAATCCTCCTCGAAAAAGGTGCGAGGATCGAAGCTACCGATCTTAATCGTTCTACCGCTTTGATAAGAGCCGCGCGGGGAGGCCACGATGAAGCTATAAGGGTCCTCTTGGATTATGGAGCCAATATTGAAGCCAAAAACGCCAACGAGGATACGCCTCTTCACGTAGCTGCAATCTACAACCACACAACAACGGTCCAGTTGCTGCTCAAAGCCGGAGCAAAAGATGCCGCGCATGTACTGTACAAGGCCAGCAACCGCGGAAGAACTGAGGTTGCCGAAATCTTGGTTAAAGCGGGAGCTGACATAAATTGGACGACCGGTGATGGAACAACAGCTTTGATAATCGCTACAAGGGCTGACAAGGTGGCTACCGTACAGGTATTGTTGGACAACGGTGCAAACACCGAGATGAGGCGCGATGATGGCGCCACAGCGCTGTTCATCGCTTCTGATTACGGACATGAGCAAGTGGTGCAGTTACTACTCGACTACGGCGCGGATATCGAGAGTAAAGCGACGCATCTAGCATATACGAGTCTGACGAAAGCTGCTCGCGAGGGACATCTTCCCGTGGTCCATTTGTTGCTCGATAGAGGGGCCAATATCGAAGCTACCAATGTAGGCGGAGTAACAGCTCTTATAGAGGTAGCGTGGTCTGGCTGGCCAAAGATTGCCGATCTCCTCATCTCCAGAGGCGCGAATATAGAGGCTCGCGACAACGACCCAACAGAAGGAGGATGTACACCCTTGATCGGAGCTGCCACGAATGGTCATCAAGACATGGTCGACCTGCTCTTAGATCGTGGTGCTAGCCTTGAGGCAAAAAGTATCGCAGAGAAAAAGAGCGCTCTAACTTGGGCTTGCTGCTATCAGGATTCGACCGCACTGCAGCTGTTGGACTACGGTGCCGATGTGGAGACTAGGGACTGTGTAGGTCGGACGCCGATCATGCATGCTGCCCTCTCGGGCAACAGAGAAATAGTGGATTTGCTGTTGAGATATGGCGCGTTTCGTGGAGCCAAGAATACGGCTGGATTGACGGCCGCGTCGCTGGCTGCACAGAAGGGACATGATGAGATTGCGAAGTTGCTTGAATATTAGTGTGGATATAACTGCTGGATTGTATTTACTTTGAGGGTTTTACTTTGATGTTATGCTTTTGGTGAGAGCGTGGGGATTGGGAAAGTCGTTGCGGTAGGTTTCTGGAAGAGTGGAGGATTGTCTGGTGGCTCTTAGACAGCGGATAGCTTCGGTCTTAGATGGTGTTATGTTTGAATGACCTTTTCATTGCCACACTGATTATCTAGAGCTCCGAGCTTGTAGGAGACACCAGCCAGAAATGCTAGCTGAAGCGTAGTGGAGTGCAGAGGCGAAACGTAGATATGAGGAAGGATGCAGTAGTCGGAGAGGACGATTGTACGGATTTCTTAATACGTAGACTCCGCACTTTCATTATAAGCTGTGTTCTATAAGGAACCAATTGTCCTCTAGATCTGGTTAACAACGACCACGGTACTCACGACGAATATTCTAGTAGGAGCTACAGCTGAAGAACAGGGAGCTCCTCTAGCCAGTTTTACTTATTTTCGCAGAGTAGAGATACTGCCGCGAAACCCTAATATAGCTGTCCTCATTATTTTTGAGAAAATGGAAGAATAGTATGCGAATTAATGCCACTTTATTGGCCTAATATAAGATTTCATCAGTGGTTGAAGCGGATAGTATAACTGACGTTGCTAAGAGCACGTATTAGTATCGCGCTCATGAGAAAAGAATATCTCTATTTCCAGAGTCGTACATGAATTCTGGAGTATGGCCACCGTTCGGTCTTACTCGTATTTGTGTTGAGGATAACAATCAAACGAAGGGACTCTCATCTTCCGAGGTCATATAATAACGTCATATTGATGCGTTCCACATGCAATCCCCGGAAATTATACTGCCCCTTAGCCACCTCGATCTACCAACCTTCCTCGCCGTCACCCAACACATTACCTCCTAGTGAAATCACTTATACGAAGGCATAAACAACCCGCAAGCACTAGCACAATTAGATATGCGAATAGATGGTTGAGTAGGTCTGATACTAGGGTCTAAGGGCCGCAATCCATTCAGTAGCAAGCTTAGCTAGACTAAATGACGTACCCCAGTGCTGGAAAACTCGCATGCCTCTGCAGCATAGAGCTGGAGTGCAAGTTAGGCTAGCTCGTGCAACTCACTAACCAACCATCTAATTGATTGGGAAATTTCAGCGTTTTTTTTTCGTTCGAAAGTCAAACACAACCCTTTCGCCTTCACCGAGTGTCCCTCGTCTAAACTATACCGAAGCGACTCACACATCTGTACAGCACGCACAGCGCAGTCTTTTTCGCAAGGGATCCCATTCGTACAAGAACAATCCCGATACCTCCAGCCCGGCTTCATCTTCTCATCGATCTCAACGCGTTGCACCAATTTCTTAGCATTGTTGAAACATGCTAGAAGCAGAGCTGGGTTAACACAATAATTGACGTGATCAACGCATGAGACCTTTAAGACAACCTCACAATGTTGAAGCGAACTTAGCGAAGGTGCACATGTCCTCCAGTAGGCTAAAGCCAGCATCACGTTATCGTAAATCCTCATATGGATCGTGATGTGGAGGTTACGAATCATCTGGCGGGATCTAAGGGACAGATACCGATCGTAATCGTCATGCGTATCTCTGAAAGTTGTTCTGAACACTCCCTTCTCGAAGATGACGGCTTGGCCGTCGTTGTGTAGCGCTTGAGATGCTCTCATGAATTGAAGATGACCAGCAGCGACACAGTTTCCGAATATCATCAATCGGATTTCGGTTGGCAGCTTGTCGAACAAGGGACCGAGTCCTCTCGTCATTTGGGCGTCGGTGAAGACTGGCTGATCAAAGCTCCGTTGTTGCTCGCCATCGTCCATGCTGTCAGCCTCTTGCGTTAGGCTCATCTCCATTGTCGACCCGCTGCAGCTCTGGTGCTGATAAAAGACTATCACTTTTGGCAAATCCAGGCACAAGATTCGGTTTAGCGAAAGAAGAAATAGAGATGCTGTTGAAGAAGAATATCGGAGTATATATACATATATACTTTTGTCTGTGTGCCTTTGTTTGTGTGTTATTGACAAAGACATAAAGTGTCATAACCTTCAACATCGTGTTACAATGACCGACGACACCCCTTTTCTTTGTGATATGAGGAACCCAGCAGCCCATGACACGCAAGATGACTATAGGTTCAGATCGTGGCCAAGGAGACTATGACTTCGCCTTTCAACTTTCATTCTCAGGTCAAAACCCCTCCAGGATCCACCTCAAGCCTTCAACCTCCAGCCAAACAAGATGTGCCTCGGAGTGCAGTATATCCACATCGACTGCCAGCACTTTAAGAAGTTCGTCCCTTCAGAGCACTGCCCATTGTCGACCGGCACCAACTGCCCTCACCACGACATCCTGCACACCGTCTCAATCACCGCACCACGTCTCTGCGTCCCATGTTTCCGTCAGAAGGAAGCGGAAATAGATGCACAATTCGAGCAAATCAAGGCCGGCATCCAGACAGATATAGCGCGGGTAGACGAACACTTTGCCAACGGGTTTTTGCAAACCGATGCATCGGGGGTCATGGTTAGAGGATATCGTACTAAGTGCGAGGATGATATCATGAAAGTTAGGCGGGCGAGGGACTTGAGTATCCGAATCTTCAGACAGGAACAGGGTGTTTGGGGTGATGGGTGAAGGGGACGCTAGCAATGGAGTCACCCAATAGCGATTGAGAGAAAGGTTCCAAAAGAGGGTATGAGCCTGCTGACAAGTTGACAAAGGGTTCTGGTCGTATAGTTGAAAGATCTGCTAATTTGTAGGTCCTAGAGTATCCTATACAGTCAATCACGCTCGTCGCTAGGATGATAGGGTCAAAAAGTAGCTGCTGAATGAACAATAAGTTTTTTAGAAAATCCCGTCATAGTCACCGCACTATGTCTCTGCGTGCTTTAAGATTGCGCCAACCTTGAGTCGATTCCGAGGCTTGCCGCCTCTATGCTCGTATTGGATACGACTGAAGAGTGAGCTGCAGGTCAGATACCCTTCTACTCTTCCCATCTTGACGCATCAGCAAACAGTCAGCCTTATAAACTAGGATTGCGGCCCCAGGCGACCAACCGAGCGGGGATGGGAGGCGCTCTGTTCCTGCTACCTATTCATGCTGGCCGCGCTACGCTACATCTGGTTAGTCATAAGTTTTCATTAGATCTCGGCCTCTTGCAGCTTGCTAGATTCAACCTCACCGTGGAATCAAACTCTCAAATCAACCTGTTCGAATTGAAAGTCACCAACTGCGGTTCTTCCCAAGCCAGAAACCAAGGAGTAAGGCCATGGAGCTCGTAACGAACTTCCCAGGCACGCGATCGCTCTTTAGCCACTTGAAGCGAGACCTGAATAAAGACCGAAGACTTTCGCACGTGGACATCATATGCTCCTACATCATGCGGAGCGGAGTAGAGAAATTGGGAAGCATCTTCGAGAGACTTGCGCAAGAAGGCGTCAAAGTTCGCGTAATTGCAACGACGCAGATGGGCATTTCAGAGCCGGCAGCGGTCAAGGATCTGGCCAGCATCATTGGAGAAGACAACGTCAAGGTAGTGACGTCCTCTGTGGGGGATGTCACCTTTCACGCCAAAGGATGGCGGTTCCATGAATCCCAACCTTCCTTTCCACCGGACGGACAATCTGTGTACAGCCATGCCATCATTGGCTCTTCTAATATGTCAAAATCAGCTCTTAAAGAGGGTGTGGAATGGAATGTACGTATTCTCGATGCAAACTTAGGCGGAGATGTGCTTGCAACTTTCGACGACATCTTCGAGAGGTACTGGAATGACAGTCATCCGCAGTTGAAGGTCAAGGACTTTCAGGATGTTCTATTCGATTCATTGGACGTCCCGAGTATGGGGGAGGTACTGGAGGAGGCACTGGTCAAGTGTAGTTGCGACCACTGCAAGATGATAAAGGGAAACGCAACGGGGATCCGGAAGGAAAAACTCCAAATGAGGCGGCAGAATAAGGAGAAATGGGAGGCGAAAAGAGCTAGTGCTACACAAGCCGGCACAAACCAAGGTCTTACGATTACACCAACCCCTGAAGTTGACATGGAAGATACTCCGTCAGTATACAGTAATATACCGCTGGTGGATCAACAGCACAATTTGCACATCTCCGACCCATTAAGCGCTTCCAAAACATCCGCTAAGCGACAACAAGATGATGATGAGAGCGCTCCGCAGACGACAAAGAAAAGCATAGTGTCCTCCCAGGCCACACATGTCTCCGGACCCCCGCCATTCGACGCTGACCAATTGATCATTTCAGAGGTTGAGCAATTCGTCAAGTCTTACAATGAGGAAATTCTGAATCATTCCAATAAACTGAGGGACGAATTGAAAAGTATTCCGATTGCGGGGACTGTCATGGAGACCTCAGCTCGCATTGCGATCGGCATAGATCTGCTCCGAACGATACCTTTGGGGCACACCGGAGCAGTGGAGAATGCCAGAATCGCTAAGCTCTCTCGGTTTATCAGCGGGCAGGTGTGGATGGCGAAGTCATTGAGACAGGATCCAATTTTGACGCAATCTGTCACCGCGTCCTTCGTATCAGGGACGATGGAAGAAGCTCTGGAGGTAATACGAGATCGTGTCGGTTTATTCACAAATCTCCACCAAAAGGAGGAGATAGTCGTGAGCAAGGCCGCGTTCTGGGCACTCGTGGCTTTGCAGCGTTTCATCGGCGCATACGGAATAATTGGAACAGCATTAAACACCTTTCTCGGAAGCGATGGAAAGTGGGCGAATAATAAAGAGATCGTCATCGCAGTTAAGAGGGCGATGAAAAGCCAGTCCTCTGAGTTCGAAGATCTTGCAATGCTAGTGATCCTGGCAGCTCGATTCGGTGGTTGGGGAGAAAGGCACAAAGATACTGGCGGACAGAGATTTAAGGATTGGCTTCGTGAGAAAAAGGAGGATCCTAACGTAGGACGTTTCTTGAGGGAGGCTTACCCCCACGATGAGTAACCAATATCCATGTCAGGTAATGATAGAAGGGTGCTGCCCTTATATGTAGTGAGATAGTGATTGTGTTCTCATGGCGTGGAGTGTCTCACTTAGCAAAGTACGATATAACCCTAACCCTGCTTTCGAAAGGCGAGCCTACAACAGACAATCGTCCGCTCTTAACTTTTTAATTCTTTGAGATTCTGACTCTAAATCCGATTCTCTCCTGTTTGTTTATCGACTTTGTGCAAGTAGGAGACAAATAGGAGATTTTAGCATTATATCATTGTCATCGTCTACTGTCTATTGCACACATCAACAGTACTTCTTACGACTCCGCAATCCGAAGGCTCGATTTGCATCTCTTAATATCCTATGAACAGATGGCTTGATTTTTCTGTAGCCACGGCTTCTGTAGACATGGCTCTTGGCAGAACATCAAGTAAGGCTTCTTTCACCAGGGCCAATACATTACCGGCGCATCCAAATGATAGCGACCATTGCTCCACCTTGATTATAGGTGTGAAAAATACCACTAGGAACCGTCCCTGCGACGCTTGCGACCGGTGACTTACGGAGCCTTAACTCTCGCTCGACTCGCACATTCCATTTGCGAAAGGGCCTTAAACCTTGAGCCAGTGGATATTTATAGCCCAGGCGTGCGTTCTTCAGAACTGGCAAGAAGGCTTCGCAACGAGCCCGCATGCGCTTAATGATGGGAGACCCGACTGTTAGAGTGAGTTGATGCTCGTTAGGCTCCGCGATGCCGCCAAGTAGCAGGATATTGTCATTTCTCGGGACTATGAAGACAATCTCACTGGAGTCTTGGACTGCATCTGCAATTATTATCAAAGCATGGTCAAGCTTAGGAAAAATAAACATCTTAGAAATTAAATAAGAAAAATCCACAAGTAACGATCAGTAGGACTGTGGGTTAGTGGGTCGCATGCAGGCTAGTCTCATGCATTGATATATACGACATCCGCATGGTCCGCGAGATCCGGGATTGAGGGGAGCAGTATTTGTATAGGACTCCCCCTATAGAATAGCTCTTCATTCGATTTTATCTCCTTTAGAGCTATAGACGCTTTTTCCCGCCTACCTACTCCTATTCATAGCCTCATTTTCACTCCAGGTCTATGCCGCCTAGGTATAGGAGTTCTTTCTAGCGCTGAGGGGCCTCTTCTGTGTACTTACTACCCCAGAAAGGCTGCTGCCCTGGCGTTGGACCCGCTCAAGCATCTATATACACAGCTACTGTGCACCTGTGTCATGATTTTCGTATGGCTTCATTTTCTGGGTGGAATGCGAACACTAACAAGTAGCTATTATTAGAATTTGTGGTAAGCGAAGCTAATACGTCTTATTAGGTACGTTTCTATGAAGATCTGAAGGTAACGGAGACTAAAAGGTATCCAGTAGTAGAACAAATTATGTTACACGTACTCAGATGATTTCATATAGGTCCTAAAGTCTTTCTAGCGCCTGTTACACATGTATTTCCTTTCCTCTTATACTTGCCAGCCATTCTTTATTAGGTATGAGGTATTAAAACTCCTGGATCTCTTCCATATATCAAAATGCTTCCTAATATTCTTCGCTGCACACTTTAAGAAAGTGTGCCCTGCTCATTCGAATCATTGCTATTTTTATAGCATTACATTCGCGTCTGGAAATCGATTAGACAACTCGTTCACTGTGGTTGCAAGATTTTGAAATGCTCGGAGATTATCGGGTTACCAAGCCCTTTGAAAGATATAGAAGTCCCTAAGTGTGCGCATAATGAAGGTTGAATGCTAGAGTAGAAAAAGTGCTAGAAAATCTTGACTTACCACCTATTGACGATAAGTCCCTCTGTGACGCGTTGATCTTCTCGTGGAGCCACAATTGAATCAAGACGCCGACGCTGAGTATTTCTGCTAAGTACTTTGCTCCACAAGCCACGACGATTTAGATGCTCATGGCTTCTGCTCGAATTCGGAGAAACGCTCGTCACTTCTTCGCCCCTTCGCCGGAAAGTAGTTCATCTCCAGTCTTAACAAGGATGGGCCTCATGTCAGATTCTGAGGACACCAAGGTTTTGAGTCGTTACAGTGTGACTTTGCATGAGTGGATCTCGTGGTAAATCAGTCGTCTTTGTTCCAGATTTTCGTTTCTCCCCCCTCCTCCTACGAAAGTCAAAAACGGACATCTCTAAGCGGACAGAGTGATGGTATACTGGTGAGGACAACTTTGTGACTTTAGGTCGCCCGGGCGTAAAAGATAGGACTACCTTACAACAAGTAAAAAAGCTTCGAGGCATGTGCGCTGGGGAAAACTTGCCCGAGTTCTCGGCATCAGGATCAGTCTATGAGCGGTACGCGGAGTCCAGTAATGTCTAGAGTCAATGACGCAAGGGCTTGCTCTTGCTTACAGCTGTAGAGATTAGTGCTCCGGTAATACTCGGTCATGACGTTGGAAATTGCCCCCTTGCAAATTCCACCAAGGATCTAATCTAATAGGGGTTAGTGCCCAAATATGGATAGAAACTTGCAGCTGGAATGAAGACACCTTTGTACACCCCTCGCGACTCGTATATCAGCGTTGATCTGGAGACCAGCGATATGGTACTAAAGTGAGTCTTACGAGTGGCAACTTAGTTTTCGTAAATTTGTTATAGGTCATGATTGTGGGCTACTAAGCCTAGAAAACTGTTAATTGTACCTCAGCGCCGAGCACTCCTATGCTTAAGCAGCAGATATATGGAGTAATGATGTAAGGTGCATTGAGATGAGAGGGGGCGGGGACAAAATGAATGCTCTGGCTTTAAAAGAGATGAGTTCGAATGAAGAGCGAAACGGTGGTGGGGAGCCCATTTTAATGACACTTCCTGCTAACGCGTCTCTTCCACGGAAGACATTCGCCAGCAGATATGCGATCTGCAACCCACTAATCTACATCCCACAGTTACGTAATTTCGACGGGATCTTGGATTACCTTTGTCTATCATTCCTCTTAGGGTAGTCCCTGGACGGCGTACCGACCAGCCAGGACCAATAGCCGAACATTTGCGACGTAGCCGCCCCGCCATCTCAGGCGAGCATTGCATCAAATCGCTGAAGATATGTACTCATAATGAGTATATAAAGTGCTTCCACCTACCCAGGAACTCTGGTCCCTTTTATTTGATAAACCATATTCCGACATCATTGCAAGCTGCATTACAAATTTCATCATTGCGCTTGCCTCTGTGTTCCAAACACCATTATGAAATCCTTGCTTACCTACCTACCCCACTCGATCGCGCTTTTCAGCGTCATGTGCAGCACTTCCACTGCCACCACTACCTCCTTCAATGCCAGTGTTTGCATCTCTCCTTCTAAAACTTCACTCGTCGCCTAATATATATATATATATAGTATGATGACTTTTCTGGCGGGGCAGCTCTTTCCGGGCCCGCTCCAGGCACATACAAAGACCTTGTCTACGACTCATGGATAGCTGTCAGCAGAGCTGGCTTGGCGGGCGGGTTCGCAGCACACAGCAGTCCCAATGTTATCTTGACGAGCGCCATTTTCCAAGCTAAGAATGGCACCCCGACAATTACAACTGCGTCACCTTACACAAGTGGTAACTTTGTCTCATTCTACTTTGGTTGCAATTTGTCTACGGAGGAAAGTGAGGTATGCACAAGCTCCGTTCATTGACTGACGAGATCCTGCCGCCTGTGGGCATTTGTGACATAGTGTCGTGGTATCTTACTCCCCCGGGCGCTGGTATTAAGCCCTGGAAAGCGATAGTGCTGACGTTTTGGGAATCAAATCTGCAGGTTGCTGTGATTATCCAGTGCACGATTACGGTTACCGCTTTTCAAAAGGGCAACGACAAGGAGATCGCCGTCGCCAGCTTCACCTTCACACCGCCTGTAGACCCTCTCGGCCAGGTCCCGATGGTGCAGGCTGTGCTTCCGAGCAGTTTCAACAAGGTCTATAAGATCGCTGTGGTTCAGAACAACGCTACTACCCAGAGTCTGAGTATCGACAACATGGTCTACTCGGTGTCGAAATGATGTTTTCAAGGGACGGAGGAGTAAATTGTACCGAGAGAGAATTACTTGAAGCTGAATCGTTGGATTTCGAACTCTGATTTGGTTTCTGTCTGATAATTTCTATCCGGTGGTTTTTTATTTTGCTTTTCTAATTTCTATAATCATAGTCTCAAGGTCTATAGCGGAAACCTTTCAATTGAAGCTTGATCTAGATAAATTTACAAGCATAGCAACTATCTTGAACGTTCACACCTTGATCTACTACTAAAGCGAATAAGATTCACGGTAGCCACACTTGGACGCAAGAGTTGCTTTCTCGGGAATAGCTCCGCCGAGGGTCCCGGTTACAAATTGTCTCTGAGCGATCTCGCATGTGTCGGCTCGGGCTGGCAGATATAGATCTTCTCTCCACGCCATTTTGTGATCACACAACATGGACTTTCTGTCACAATCCCATTGCGCATCGTGTTCCGGCGAATTAGACCTAAACGTCTGAAAACGCCATTGTCGTAAGCAAAGCTTTGCCCGCTGTGGGTTCACGGGGTCTGGAATTTGCATCCCATGACTCTGGGTGCTCTTCTCTTTTGTGTCGAGCTGAAGATTGTCGTAGCTGACGGCACGTTAACGTACTTGATCGGAGAGCCAGCTTAGAAGCTCCACGGCTGGATCTTCCCCAACGGCGGCTGCGTTATCGTGGGTGCTGTTTTTAAGTCCGCGTACCTGGGCTTTGGTTGTTGCTTCTCGTTGGATAGTCCCTGGCCCCTGATCGTAGTGTTTGAGCAATCGATCTCAAAGGACAGTCTCACTTTTGCCGTCTCGCAAACAAGGCTTGACAAAATTGAGAATCATAGTACGAGGGTTTGAGAGCATCTCAACATCAAGTCTGTATGTAATACAGAACTCGTAACTTACCTTGAGTTAGCTAAATACGCTTCGATAATAATTTCTTGCATCGTTATATTTACCGCTTTTACACGTATGGATCAAGGGCGAAAAAAGAAACCGTAGATAATGCTACAGCATTAAGTGCGGCTAAAATCATGAAAGAAGCCGTAGGACTGGTCTGCGAGAGCATTATAGAGAAAGTCGCGACCGTTCTGGCGTTACAGGCAGCAGCCCGAAGCCCGAGTCAAAGCATTTCACACTGTGGTGTGAGAGTCCGCGGTCAATCAATCTCAAGAGATTCCGCCATCGATCTCGAAAGTAGACACACGTTGTCCACCCCACGTGACCCATCTTCTGAACAAGTGTACCATCCTTCATCAGTCAGTTCTCGTTCCGTCCTTCTCCAGGACTCGGCCTTTCCAGCTTGATCTGATTTGAGATCAAAGTCACCCAATCTGGCTTCAAAGCTACCTGTCCCGCGGTTGGGTATCTGCATCCAACGGACACGGGATTAGAGATCCGAGCATCTACGTTTTGGGGTCGAGACTCGCCTTCATGAATATAGTGCAGTCGCGCAACGTCATTGCGAGTTTGAATTTCCCGCTGCTCACGTCTGCAGCTAAAGGTCCATCCTGGTCATTGCTCTCTTGAAGCTCCCTGAGGCGACGGAGCATGCGAGATTTCTTGAAGAAAGGAATTGCATAGCTTACTTGCTCTGGTATGTAAATAGGAGCACCTCTCATCTTCAACAGAGCTCCATATACAACAGACTTTTCGTTTAATTTATCCGCACCCGAAAACGCGTTTTTTTCGCGTTCCCCCACCAAAATTCTTTCAACACCTACATAGCCATGGCACGTACCAAGGGCGCAAAGAATCTTCCAGGTCCTAAAAAGGGTACGTTAGTAGCCCTTAGTAACCTAAATAACGTATTAAATCGTCAGATAGCTAAGGCTTACAATTATAACGAAAAATTAATTCGAAATACTCGAAAACGCGTCTCCGACGCGGAGAAAGAGAATATTGATTTATTTTCTTTAGAAGTACACTAACGACGTCTATAGTCCGGACGACCTCTAGTAATCAATAAACGGCTTATATAATATCTAATTAGATATATTACTAAGAATAGATTTTAACGTCGCAAGTCTTAGATTATAATTACTTATAAAGTGAAATATATAGCCTCTTTAATAGCTATTAATATAGTCTTCTCTAGAGTCGACTATAAACGATATTCTTCTTAATATAAGCCTTTACTATCTTTGAAATAGAAGCTAAAACGTCTATAATTCGCTATTAATTAACTAAAGAGACTACGAGATAAGAAATATATAGTAGTCTATAGTAATAAGATATTTATTTAGATTAAAGAATATCGAGACCAGATTTAAGTAATAAGACTTAAAGAGGAGGTATACTATAGAGATTACTTAAATATACGATATCGTAGCTATATAGAAATAATGTTTTAGGGCTATTATACGTTAAAATTACGTGGCCTAAGCTTTATATTTACGAAAGAAACCGCTTTAGAATAGAAGTAAGCCTAAAAGGATTTTAATAATAGAAACGCCGACTGTTACGGAGAAACCTCCACACAGGACTTAGGGCTAGGGCTAGGCTAGCCTCTCCGTACAAATGTGGCCATTTGCTAGCTAGGTAGTTAAATAATTCTTACATACCACTCAAATTATGAACCCATTTATAAAGTCCCTTAACAAATGGTAGCAACACCTGAAGATCTAATTCCACAGATCATTAGACGTCGTCTATTTATTTATTCGCTCACAAACCAGCGCCTCTCATCCCAAAGGCCCCACAACACCTCAACACCAAGTACGCTCACAAACCAGTACTCACTCATCCCCTGAGTCCCTACACGTTAGCCAATCAGATCGATCCTTTCGCTAGGCCACTCGATCCCACCATGCAGTCCAGTAGCCAAATTCCTGGGTTCTCAACGGAGCAAGTCAACGGTCTTACAGCCCATCTTTCAGCCATAATAGATTCAAAGTTGGAGGCCTTTTCCAAACGTCTTAGCCAGCAATTTACTCAAGAACAGGCCAAAGCCTTCTATCTCAAATGGGTGGAATACGAGCAGTCAAGACAGGAGAAGATTACGGAGAGCAATAGCAATAGCAGTGTTGACAGCAGCAACAACACATATCCACTCCCCACGATCTCAGCTTGTCAGCTACCTAGCCAGCCAGCCAAGCAGCCAGCCAAACAGCTAGTCACCCAGAAGAAGAAGCGGAACGAGAAGACTCGCCAGCAGCACAAGAGGAGGACTCTACACCAGGCAAAAGCGGAGATAATTACAGAGAGGAAAGGTACCGATAACAGCAACAGCCAGGCCATCACTGTCAAGAACCCAGGCACGCTCTCTAGCATCTCACGGCAAATGCTTTCAACACTCCCACATCAAATGCTCTCAACACTCCCACGTCAGATCATCAAACAAGACAGCTATCAAACGGAGTACATCACTACAGTCCAGCCTACCATCTCTCGTATCGCATTGCTATGGCATATCACTGAATTGAGCACACAAGAGAAGGATCTGCTACGACGGTCACAGCCAAATCACCATGGCCACTTGCTAGTCAAAGATCGGATTGAAAGTCTTGGTTTAACACTCAATATTTCAGCAAGGCTATTTCGGAGGTGTGCATACAAAATTGGCTCTGCATCTCACACTCATTCATATCTAGCCATGAGGGCATGGCCTTTTTTTCTTTTTGTGGGCATTTGTTACGGAGAAACCTCCACACAGGACTTAGGGCTAGGGCTAGGCTAGCCTCTCCGTACAAATGTGGTCATTTGCTAGCTAGGTAGTTAAATAATTCTTACACACCACTTAAACTATGAACCCATTTATAAAGTCCCTTAACACCGACTATCTAGCCTAATAATAGATTATACGTAAATACTTTCTAGCTAAGTAGGCTAAGAAACTTAAAAGTTAACGTCTTAAACGAGTTCCGAAGCTAGAAGATATATTCTATAAGCGTAATTAGAACTTTAAAGGCGGAATCGATTAATATCGATACTAAATATACGTACTCTTATTATAATTAATCTTATTTATTTATAAAGTAATTACTAAGTACGGCGAGTATTTCCTAATCCAAAATAATACTCTCAGCTATAATACGTAATAATAAGAGGAACTTTTTAAAATCCCGCGTCTTACGATTCTTTCTTAACTAGCTAACTTCTTTAATTTAAATTAGATTAAGCTATACTAGTACTATCTAAAGCGTAGAGTTTTAAAGAGGCTCTATATATCTACAATTAAGGAGAGTACTATTAAGACTTGGGACGAGGAATAGCAGAATTTAAATATAATAAAAGTAGGCCAGTAGTATAGGAAGTTGTGTACACGAATAAAACGAGTAAGAGATTAGAATAGCGATAATAAATTTTATAGCTAGTAAGTGTACTTCTCTATTTAATTAATTAGATTCTCAAATTTGAAGTTATTCTATTAAGTGGTTGTTGAATAAATAAAATAAGTAGATAATTATCTCAAAAAGTTCGTGGGGGTGCGGATAAATTAAACGAAAAGTCTGTTGTAGATGTTCCCCGAGAAGCTTTCCGTCATTACTGGTGAGCACTAAGGGGCAGAAAGCGCGGCGATCGCTGAGCTTCTTGTGTTTGGCCTGCATCGCGCAGGTCCGACAACGCTTTGATCCTTCTGGGGCTGAGGGAGACTGGGTGACCCACTTGGGTTTGAAATCGCATGAGGCATGTTGGTCGTCGTAGAGCATGTCTGTCACCAACAGACCGTGAGGCTCGTCCTCTGCAAGGTATGTGCCTGCGCGTCCGTCGTCGCGAAGGTACTGCTGCTTTTCGTCTCGCCGCAGCTCCTTGTTGTATTTTTTCAGCAAGGCGGGCGAGACTTCACAGAGCGCTTGATCCACCAACATGCCCCGAGGAAAGAGCGTCTCGACTTTGCTTTTAAAGTATTCATGCGATTCGATCACGGGGACTGCCGATGGTGTATCTTTGCGAAGCTTCAAGAGCTTCCCTCTCACGCGTGGGTCTAGAATTGGCTGTCCGTCGTCGCGGGATCGGGCCTCGAAATCTTTGTCCTCGAATGATAGACGCGTGAAAGGATGCCCGATTCGATAGACGATGTATGTCGCTCCCTCTGCGAAGTATGAGAACTCAAAAGCCGAGTCCAGATCGATCCTTAGCGGTGCCTTTGCACGCGATTGTGCCCTCGTCGTGACCATGGTAGACGGATATTCTTCAACCAGGATTGGACTCTATTCGAGCCGAGTAGCGAGGCAAATAGAGCAATAATCCATATACTTACAAGAGGAACACTTTGGAGTCTGAGGTCTTTTTTTTTACGTGTTTTGTAAATAGCCGAGACGCCCGCTTTCGATTAGCACCTAGATAAAGCGAAGATACGTCAACCTGCCAAGAGCGCTAATTCCTTTATGGCTAGCTGTCTACGCAGCTTCTTGGCGAGCTGGCTTTGAGTGCTCCTCCCACCGTGCCATCTTACGAGCCTTACCTTTATCACAAAATCATCAGTACAGACATACATATAATTCTCTAGTCTCTGAAGACTTCTGACAGATATTGTGAATCGACTAAGACAAGAGTCACTATCCTCGGAAGAGAGTTTCCAGGTTCTGGCTAGTCAGATACAATATTACAATCTCTTCAGCAAAATGTCAACTCAAAATGGAGTCTATGTCCCTCTCCAGAACCCCTCCGACATCCGACTTTTGGTTCTAAAGCCTGGACAGCCAGACGACCCGATCGAGTGCATTCTGTTGAAACCTATGAACTTGGATTCGCTTGACACACTGGAAGAGACCGCCGACAACAGACTTCGACTTTTGAGGGATTATATGGCTCTGTCTTATGTTTGGGGGGATCAAAATGACAAGCGTCTGATATTTGTGAATTCGCAACCCTTTTGGGTGACATACAACCTCTTCTCTTTGCTTTCCCGATTGAGAATTCTCTCCCCGGTGCAAGGGTTAGGGTGTCTGTGGGTTGATGCTGTATGGTTCGTTCATTTTCCAGTTTTTCTGATACCTATCTCACGAAAGGGGTGAGGGAAAACTTGGGAGACAAATGCCCTCTTACATCTTCCTCGACGCTGGAAAATTTGTTGATCTGGTAGCACTGACCGTATACTTCGTACAGTATTGATCAAAATAATCAGCACGAACGAGAAGCTCAAGTAAAACTTATGTCTCGAATTTACCGGCAGGCTAAGGGTATCGTTGCCGACATTGGCGAGAAGTCCGAGGACAAAGAACTGATACCTCCATTGTTGGAGAGCATAATCGATGCAGGCGATACTTGTGAAGCAATTGAAATGTCTTTAGAAGGTTCATCTTACAATAATCCGGCGCAGATGGCATCCGTGAGCGCTTCTATGAACGAGATGGTTGACGCATTCATGCAAGGGACATTGACGTCCAGACGCCAAGCATCAGACGAGGTACAGCGTGAGACCGTGGCACCCAAACTCGAGCATCATGGTCTTCCTTCAATTCAAGACAAATGTTGGACGGCTTTTCGGCGGTTTTTTGAGTCTCCATACTGGCAGCGCATATGGGTGCTACAAGAATTCGCACTCGCACCGAAAATATCAGTTCTCTATGGAGATCTGGAGATCAGACCATCACAACTCATAGATGCTATGAAGCTTCTTCTCCGTTTTGGCAACTGGCCTATCGACAGATACTTTGTGCATTACAAAAATGACGACGAGGCAATACGTTTCGGAAACTTGGGCTTCAAAGGCTTTATGACTTTGATGAAGGAGAAGGACTTGGTCAAGAAACAGCCTTCAAAGACGGACGCAAGTGGCTGGCTGATTACAAAACTTGAGTTAAGTAGCTTTCACATGTCCACTGACCCGAGAGATAGGGTCTACGCGCTGTTAGGGCTTGCTTCAGACGGAGAAAGTTACAAAGATGCCGTAACTTACTCACCGAATTGGACGTATGAAGCGGTGTTTAAGAGCTTTGCAAAGATGTTTATTGAGCGTGGCCATGGTATGAAGTTGCTCTATCAGGCTGGAACATGCTCAGATTGGCTTAAATCGCCGTCTTGGGTGCCTGTGAGTCTCCACCCCCTGCTGGTGTTTTGTGATCGCTTGTCTCCATCTTGTATCTTTGCAAACTTGTTAGTCTACACTGTTCAGTAGCAAATTGGACATCTTATCAATATTTGAGGCAAAGATGCCAAGTTCAAGGCTAAGTTCCTTCAGGACTGGCAAAAAGTGGATAGATCTCTTATCCAGATAGCGATACCATTTGAGCCCTCGACGTTTGCTGCTTCACCGTCCTCCGACTCCTTCATCCATGTCCGTCATGATAACGATAGCGTCCTTGTGCGGGGTTCCACTGTCGACAAAATAGCAAAGAAGACTGTTACACTCGGTTCGGACTACCTATCAAGCTTCCTTGATCGTGTAAAATTCGCTCATGGCACAGCGTACGGGGTTGAAGAAATTATCGTTTTCCTTACCTCAGGCACCGTCCTTGCACAAGAGCTTGATGGCTACCCTACTAACGAGGGAAGTCACGATGTAGCTCTGCGAACCTTTATCCGAGGACCACCCTCAGAAATAACTCAGGAACAGATGGTTTCTCTGCAAGAGGGAGTCCAGGCTTTTTCTTCTCATATCCGACTAATGCTCGAAAGCTCTGAGAAGGAAGTGAAGGAGCCTGATCTTGAGACGAAGAGGATACGAGCTCAAGAACTAACGGAAAAGATGATTGGACTAATCAGTGCAGGCGGTATGCCTGCAAACCAACGCTGTTTCTGCACTACCGAGAAAGGTTTCTTTGGACTTGTGCCCGGCAAAGTAGAAATTGGAGATGAAGTTGCGATATTCAATGGGGGAAACGTTCCGTTCGTACTTAGACGATTCGAGTCAGGAGATGGGCAGGAGCTGGCGTATAGACTGGTGGGAGACGGTTACTTTCACGGCTTGATGCATGGGGAAGCTCTGAGTCTGGACACGTACGACGAAAGGGATCTTGTGATTTTTTGAGCAATGCACGTCACCAAGAATTTGTTTTGCTGTTTATCTAGGTAGGGTTAGTTCGGAACTTGGACAAATGACAAGACTAGCTGTAGCAGGATAAGGTGCAGCCAAATCAGGCTCTCTTGCTACGCTCACTTGCTCGCTTGTCGTTTAACCCCGCTATCTTCACATGCCATCGTCCGCAGAAGTCAATTTGACTTCCATGACCGCCATCGTACTTCTATCTCTGATTATCCTTACAATCTGCAAAAGCGGTCGGTCAGCTACGCCAGCCTCAGAAAACAATACCGCCTTGAGAATCAAACCTTAAGCCTCGGATCTGCATTTTCCACCACTGATCTCCATTCTTTCTCTGTACGAAGCTTAGTACTGGTCGCTACGAACATGGCCATGTCGAAGGTTCGCAAATTAAGCTCTTCTCCTCTGTCGACATAGCCATTCTGGTCACCTTTTGAGAGATTTTCTTGCTTGGGATGCTTCGTATATCCATTAACAACGCTAGCTCTGTCAGTGGTTTGCGTCGCTTGAACTGGTACAATTGTCTCATTGATGAGCAATACCGTCTCGGGCGAAGCCTCCATGGCCGGAACAAAACTTTGTACAATTTTCGCGGCGTCATCGTCGCTCCAGTTGTGTAGACAAGAGCGTATGATCCATGCGCGAACAGTGTTATCAATCGGCTGTGGATCAAAGAAGCTGTGCTGTTTAAACGAGACTCGCGTTCTAAGTTCTGGCGAAAGTGTTTCGGCGGTGTCCATGAACATATTTGGGTACAGGTCTTGGACCACGAACTTCCAATCTGGGTGTTTCTGGATGTTGTCAGTCGTCGTGTGTTCCTATGGGATGCACTGCAGACTGCTGACCTTAGCCAAGTCGATGCAGGTGTGGCCACGGTTCCCTCCACAATCGACTAGAGTACCCGGTCGCCCGTTGTATTCCTCAACCCACTGATTAAGGGCAGTGGTTGGACGTCCATCTAAGCAATCATTAGTGGCGCAAACAATAGAAGACTCGGATTTTGGTCTTGTGACATCGGATCAGGAGTCACTCACAGCGCTGAACGCCTGCCATTCCCTTAGTAAAGAGATCGGAATTTTCAGTGCTTTGCTTGCACCAGTCGAAGATGGAAACGCCAAATCTTTCGCCATTACCCTCTACTCATAAAATTTATTTGAAGACTCACCTCTGCGAGAACGGCCCTTCAGAACTTGTGTCGGAGTAAGGCTTCTCGCGCAGATAGTCAACTGTACTAGTGCTCGCTTTATGCAAGGCTCCCAAGCTAATTGCGGTCAGCGACCAAACTGGGTGGAAGACTGCGATTACTCACTAAAACTTTGCTTCGCCCTGCATAAGATCATCTGTGGCAAGGGACCTAGAGAGAAAGGTGTGCTGAAAGACATCTAGTTTCGGCTCTTGAAGGTATCCTTGGACTGAGAGGAAGTGGAGCATGCGCGCAAGCTTCCCGCTGTCAAAGGGAACTTTGTCAGACAGCTCTGTCAGGCTGATACTTCCCTCAGTCGGTATCGCCAGGAGCACGCCAAATTCCACCATGACATGGAATACCATGAGTTCATAGGGTCTACAAAACAACTCTCGATGATAGCCTAGTGGACCTCTGACAAGCGTCTCGAGATGCTTTAAGGTCAAGATCAATTGGCTTTGGTCATGCTCAAGTTCAATCGAGGGCGAGTTCCAGAATTGGTTTTCGATTTCAGCTTGGGAGCCGGTAGATTTGTCGCCATCTGGGAGTGACTGAGTGATCTTATTCGTCAAGGATGTGAGGAGAGTTGCTGCATCTAGCAGATCTTGCTTCAATCCCATATTTCCCCTCAGCGTGTCTCGTGTTCAGGTTCCGTGCAGCAAAGACGAAGAACGATTTCTAACGGGCAATTTTCTCGATGGCAGTTCAAAGGCCAGGGCAAAGGTATGGTATATATGCCCAATACGCCCAAATGTATCATGACGCTGTAATTTCAAGCCGTAAGTTGCAATTTGAGCTATTTTCATTCTCCTGGCTACTTCTTGCGAAGACTCTCGGATTTTCCGTTGCTGCACGTATGTTGTTTTCCTATCCTCGGGCGGACAATTTGCTGAATCATATTCCGAACCCCAAAAGACCTAAGTTCTCGTCCTCTATTACTCCATCATACTTTCCTGGGGTCCAGATTAGTAATTGGCCCATTCATAGGCCGGGGTTCGGCCTCTAACGGAGGATGACTCGGCGCCTATTGACCTCTGCGCGATCAACACTCGCTAAAGCAAGGCAAGAGATGAGAAGTTTAGTACCTGCAATAGTACTCGCACCGGAGTGCTATTTAGGCCGAGCCCAGCGCGACCTTACATGCGAGCATCACGAGCGCGGGGTAAGAAAGCATGTTCGCCGACATGCCGTTGGGCTGCATGATAGCTTGCATGATGGTGCAGATAATGGCGATGCGATAGCCGGCGTCTGAGGATGATCTTCGCCGTTGAGTCGCATGATTTCCCTGATGATGCAGGTTCCTGGGAGAGATGAAAGGCGGTATTTGCCCAGAGAACAAATAGATTTGATGACCGGTCGATTTGGATTTGATACCAGAGCCACGACAGGATAAATCTTGATTATTGGCTCTCATGTACCATAGATTCTCCTCAGCAAGTCTTAGCATTACCAGTGTTCTTGCGACCACCAGGCTTCACAAAAAATGGCCGTAATATTGCCACCCCTAAAATCCCAAAGTCACAAGCAGACCTATACGAAGTGTCGAACAATAGCGTTTACGTTCTGTTTAGCCCTCGGATCGTTGCTCGTGTACTGCAGACTCAGGTGTTTTGGCTGCGAGCTCGCTAACGAAATTGCGAGCAGTAGTGGCTAGTCGCATTCAGGAAAGAGTGTGCAGACATTTTGAGAGTACTCCGGAACATGAGAGCCTCGCTCCTCGGGCTCGTGGTGCCACCGAGAAGAATATACGGATACGGTGGTTCGACTCAAGCACAATCATCACTATTCCCGGCTTGCCTTCTCTCCGAAATCTAGAGCTCAAGGAAATCAACAGCATCTCAGTTCAGCAAAGGACATGAAGGTTTCATCAAGCCTGAGCCGTTCAATAACCTCAGCCTCAAGCACCATGCAAACCTCAAGACCCCCATCGCTGGGCTTTGGCAAGATCGCGATAACACCCGCGGCTATATTGGCTGGAAATCTGAATCCCATCAACCTGCCCATATGACTCCCCCAGTCAAAACCATACCAGTCGTGTTCTGCGAATGTGGTTATGTGGAAGTCGGGTGGAAGCGCGAAATTGTATCTTGCCGCGTTCATTGTCGGTAGCGAGTCGATTACTCCCCAGAAACTGCGAACTTGAGATTCGTCAATGTGGTTTATAGCTTTGCGAATGGCTCTTGCGGTCAGATGTAGACTGTCAGGGGCTGTGGAGTATAGCTCCTGAATGGGGTACGAGAAATGAGCGGGCATGACGGCATTGCCAACGTACTCGGGGTTCAGAGAGAGTCGGCTACGGACGTTGACCGGAATCTGGAATTTGGCAGCTGTGTATCCGGATTCTCTCAAATGGCTGGCTCTGCTGCAGTGACGCCAAAGAAGCGCACAAAGTGAATCGTTGGTTGACACCCAGGAGTCCGCAGTCGCGGTTTGGACGGGCTGAGCGGCGGCCTTCAATGCTCGTAGATTATCCGCCGAGAAGTACCAGATGACACACACGTTGTTGCTTCGAGTTGCCTTTTGTGAAGGCCCATTGAGAAGTTCGCCAACCATGTTGATATGTCCTGCCACGTCCTCGACCTTGACCAGTTGTTCACATTGCTCAAGAGCGAGGTTATTGTCTACATGAAAAAGCGGAGATCGGTTCAGAGCTTCGAAGAACGGACGGGGAGCGAGTCTTGCCCCTCTGGAAGCGGCTGATGTGTATTTCGCCCAATTTCTGATAAATCCATTCCAGCCTACGACGTCTGATGCTGCATGATGAAAATGGGCTACTAGAAGGAGCCCTCCCTTGATGAAATTGGCTTGTAAAAGAAGGACTGGACAGTCAGATTCATTCAGGAACAACGGATTCTTTGGAGTTAGGCATTCGTCGAAGTTGGATGGGGGAAAATGCGCTTGTTCCAGGTCGTGGAAACCTGGGGAGGGCTGCTCTGCGGACGTTAGGTCGTTGTACTTAAAAACAACACCGCCATCAGTGGATAATTGAACTTGTATTCGATTACGTGCCGCGTCATGTTTGACAATCCGTCCCGCCATAAAGGGAAAGTCAACCAAAGCATCGCTTAAGCCGCAGCGGAGCTCCGAGTAAACTTGTCGGGGACTGGTCTCAGGGCCGAGGCGGAAACACAGAAAGATGGGTATATAAATCCTGATCATATATTGATCCACTGGTGGAAGGTTGATGACCTGGGATTGGATCATCGTCGAAGGCTTCACAGGAGTCTGTGCCATGATGCTCCAAGTTGAATTGGTATTGCAGTGTGTTTAAAATGGTGGTGGGGAGGGCGGCAGTTATCTTGAAGATACTGTGCTTTGAGGGTAGTCGGTGTCTTGGCCGAGAAGCTTCCACACTCGGAATGATTAGTTCGAGTAACCCGGGAACAGTGCTTACAATTCAGGCGTTGAGATGAAGCTGAGTATGTTCGTCGTGGAATCAAGTTCAACCACCGAGAGATATATGCCCTTCGCCGCCCCTAACCGTAGCTTTCCACCTGTTTACCCCGCAATCGGCTTCGGATAGACTTTTCATTAGCTATAAGAACCCTAGTCCAAAGGGCCCTAGAAATTCCGTTTACCGAGTACACCTAAATTCGGGATCGAATTATTTCTAGCCTAAAGTAAGAGATATAAATACTTTAAAGAGAGCGTTTTATAAGTATTACAGGATACCCCTAGGGTATATTTTAATAGGAGGCCGAGTCGACTATTAGATCGGCTTAGTATAGTATATATTAGTTCTATCTATAGAATAATTTATTATCTTTTCTATTCTTACTACTATTAGATCTATACTGTATTATAATAATAGTAATACCTTAGTTATAGCTATTAGTACTATTTATCTACTAATTTAGACGCTATTCTATTAGTTATATTTAATAAGAACCTTTATAATTTAGCTATTAAGCTATAGAAAAGAAATCGCCTAATTATAATACTTCTATTATACTTAGACTAATTAGTTTATAAATAACGATCTAATTAAATTAATAACTTATATAGTCGATAGAAAAATAATTACTATTATATTTTATCTATAAGAAGTTCTTAAATTCGACTACTTTAGCGTTAACGTATTTTTATAAGATATATATAATTTAGTTAGTTACTTAGCTTACTTAGAAAATCTATCGCTAATTAAGATTCTAACTTTAAAAGAATAATATTAGAATTAGAATTAGATCTCTAAATTTAATAAATTTCGTTAATTAATAATATAATAATAGTAAATTATTAATTCCTCTATTTTAATACGCGTAATTAAGATATTTCGCGAAGGGACGTTATATCTACGCTAAAAAATTCTCTTAATATCTAATTTAATAAGCTCTATTATAGCTATTTCTATAGAAGTTTTATATTTATTATTCTTATTCTCTATCTTACTAATAATAGATAATAATATACTAGCTAGAAATAGTAATATAACTATACTAATAGTATTAAGTAATAGTCGAGGCGATAAATATAAAGCTAAGTTAATATTTTTAATTTAATAGCTATAAGATCTAGCTTTTCTAGTACTTCTATAAAATATAATATAAATAATTATTACTAAAGTATTTAATTAATCTTTAATATAATCTTTAAATAAAAATAGATTAATATTATCTATTATTAACTTTATAGAATATTTAGTAAGATTAAAGTTAAAGAAAATTAACTACTTTAATTCTACTACTAAAGAGAAAGACGATATAATTAGTACTAAAAAGTATATTATTTATAAAGATATTTATAAGTTTACTAAATAAATCGAGATATATATGTAATAATAATTTAATATAGAAGTTAAACTACTTATTACTAAATATCTTTAAGGCGATATAATTAAATAGTACTCTAATAAATTAAGTAGTAATAAAAGAACGTTACTAGCTTATATAATATTATATAATAAATAGATCTAAATACTTATAAAGCGCTTTAAGATAAAGATCTCTATCTTACTAGTTCTACTTTATAAGACTAAGTATAGAGTAGTAGACGCTAAAAAAGAAGTCTTAATATATTAATATATAAATAAGATTCTTAAGTTTATAAAATCTGTTAAAATTAAGTTTATTAAGAATTATATTAACTATATCTATATAAGTTTTATATATAAGTTTAAATAAGATCTTCGCGCTTTAATAGATATTACTATTATTGAGAAGTATCTTAATAATCTTAATAAACGTTAAGAGATCTAGAATAAACGCGTATAGCGAAGATATTAATAATCTTTATTATTTCTAAAATCGTTTTATCTTTAAAATTATTTTTAGTTATTATTTAAATAGCGTAATTAGATATCTTAAAAGACTACTTATTAATTTAAAATATCTTATTATAGATTAAACGCTCTATATAGTTAATAAATAATATAGTCTATATAATAATAATATATACTATCTACTTTTAAGGCTTTATTATAAATTACTAATAGATAAGCTACTTCGCTATATTTAGTCTCTTAATAGCGATCTTTCTATTTATTATAATAACTAGACTAAACTTTTTTATTAAGTAAGTATTAATAAAATTAAGAAGAAAGCTATTTCTCTTATTAAAACTTATAAAAAAAGTATCTAAACTTATTCTATATAAATCGCTCTTTATAATAGTAATTAGAGTAGTAACGATTAGCTATTACTTATTAAAATAATATTAATAAGAAAGAATTACCGTTAAAGAAGAAATTATTAATAAAGAAAGATTAATATATTTAGAAATAATATACTAATAAGCCTAATAGCTATAACTATAAGTACGACTATAAGAAAGAACTATTTTAGTAATATTTCGCTATATTAATTCTATAGCCCGAACTATTTAAATACTAAATATATAGCGAATTCTTTACTTTAAATAATTATCTATATATATATCTTAAAAATCGAGAACTTAGAAGAAGTAGCTATATATATATATATTTAAAATAATCTATAATATATATAATAAAGAAATAGAAAGAATTTAAAATTAAGAACTTTTAAATTAATATTTAATCTAAGTCTAGCTCTAATTCTAACTTAGATAAGACTTAATTTAATAAGATATCTAAAAAAAAGAATATTTAAATTATTAATTTTAATATAAACTTAAATATAAAAGTAGAATCTAACTATACTTATTATAATTAACGCTATACTTAGTTAGATATCTAATTAGATTCTTCTAAAAATAAAGATACTTATATAGTATATACTAACTTAAAAACTAGTATAACTATAATAAATTATAAATTAAAAGAGAAGAATCTTTTCTAAGTATATATTTATATTATAGTCTTTCTTATATATATAAGAGATATTAAGAATAACGTCTATAAAACTAGTAAATATATTATTTAAAAAATCTTCTTTCTAGAGAAAAAAGATAAGAAAGATTAATTAATTATTATAAAAATAATCTTATATAAGATCTATCTTATTAATAATCTAGTCGCTAATATATTAATAAAGAATAATATTTTCGTTTTAAAAGAAATTAATTTACTCTTTTTAAAGTAAGTAGCTAGTATTAATAACTACGAAATAAAAATTTTTATTAAAGTATATTCTAAAAACTCTTTAATAAAGTATATAATTAACTTTAAGAAAATAATTATAATACTTTTAAATTCTTTTACTATAATTTCTATTTATTATTTTAACTTACTAAATTAAGACTTTATATTTAAATCTATTAAAGACTTAACTCTCGCTCTCTATACTAATCTAATTAATTAATTAATAAGAGATATTTTAATTAAAAACGCGATAGATAAGCCTATTTATATTTAGTAAAATATAAGACTAAATTATCTAGCTAAGCTATCTATTAATAAATATTATTATATTATAAAAGAATAAGAAAATATTATAAAGCTCGTTATACGTTATTTAAAAAAAGAATACTATTAATTATTTACTAAAGAGTTCTTTAAAAAGCTTCTAAAGATTAAAAAGATTATAGTAGTTATTATACTAGCTATTAAAGTAGAAATAATAATATTTAGCTAATCTTTTTTAAAACTTACTTTTAATATAAAGATAGCTACTTTAACGCTTAATCTTAAAGTTATAACTATAATATTAAATATAGTACTATCGAACGAAGTAACGATATATAGTAATATACTTAAATTAATATAAATAATTATTAAGTTTCTATTAATCTAGAAGAAAGAAGAATTTATAGATATATTTAAAACTAAATAAATATAAATACTCTTATATTTTAACTAGAAGACTAAATTATTAAAGACTATATAAATTTATTCTTTAAGAGCTAATATTAGAAAGATAATTAATAAGATCTTTAATAAACTTTATAATTAAAGATAAATAAGCTAGATTAGTAAATCTACTTCTTTTAACTATCTAGTCTTTATTATATAGATTATTAAACTAGATAATAGCTATAAAGAATATACTATTATTAATATTTAAGAGTTAAACGCTATTACTTAAATAAATATCTACTTATTACTATTATAAGTAAATATAATTAGTATAGTTAAGGGCTATATATATATTATTATTATTAACTACGTAAGCTTCTTCTACTAATAGTAAATATACTTAGAAGATCGCTATAGAATAATAATAATTATATATTAAGACTAAAAAACCTTTAATATAGTTATAATAAACTATAAGAACTTCTTTACTTATATTTAGCGTTAAATTAATAGACTACTACGCTCTTATTATTAATATACTCGTATATATATCGATAATATTATTATTTATTCTATAACTCTTAAGAATTATATTAAATATTTACGAGTAGTTCTAGATCTTTTTATTAAATTTAATATATTAGTTAATTTAAAGAAAGCTTTTATTAGCTATTCTTCTATTAAATTATTAGATTAGAAGATTAATTCTTTTAAACTAACTATTAATAAAGAAAAACTTAAAGCGATTACTTTACTAAAATTTCTATATATCTTAAATACCTTAAAGTATTATTTAGAGTTTACTAACTAATTATAGTAGTTTATAAGCTATTACGTCTTTATAACTAAGCTCTTATTAGATTAAAAAACTGAGCTACTTATAAAGATCTCTTAATTAAGATAGTAGCGTTAAGACTACTTTAAATATACTTATATTAAGAACTCTATAAATAAGAAGATAGTCTCTTTCTATATTATATAATAGATTCTAGCTAGAACGATACTATTAATTTACTTTAATAACGACTTAATACTATTTATAGATATAGATACTAATAAAGTAAATAAAGTAAATATAATAATTTACTATATTAATAAAAAGATTTTTAACTTTAAGAACTATTTAAATTATAAGAAAATAAGATCTATACTCTTTTTTAATAAAGTTTTAAAGAGCGCTAAAATATATTATTAATTAACTAAGCTAGAACTTACTAGAATTATATAAATACTAACTAAAATTTAATATATAATAGATACTATTCTAAAAACTATTATCTATACTAACTATAGTATAATCTTAAGAATAGCTAAATAGATTACTTTAATAATATCTTCTATTAATAAGATAAATCTTTAACTAGTACGAGTATTTAATTATATTTAATAATTTAAGAATATCGAGTTTCGCTATAAAATAGATACTAAATATATTATTTCTAATACTCTATTAAGACTTTCTTATAATAGCCCTTATAAGATTAATAAGATTAAAGACTAACTTAATATCTTATAAATATATACTTATATTACTATAGTACTAGTTAAGATAGCTTTAAAATTTAAGAAATATATTCTTTAAAAATACTAAGATAATCTCGCTTAACTATAAATACTTAATATTCTAAAGACTAATAATAATATTAATAAAAACGCGACGAAACTTTCTTTTTATTTAAATAATAATAAACTTATTTAAAAAATAGATAACTATATATCTAATTATACTTTTACGTCTAAATAACTTTATATATCGAATTTATATATAAAGAATTTCTTTAATATAGTATATAATAAAAATAATTATATTAAATAGAATAAATACTATAAGATTATTATAAGATAATAGTATATATATAGTCTAGAGTAATAGCTTTAAGAATATTTATATTACTATTAGCAGTATTAATTATATTAAACTTAATATTATTAATTATACGATACGTTATAGTTAATTTTAATATCTCTAACTCTATACTATATAATCTTAATAGATTTTATTCTAGCTCTTTTAGTTATAATAGAAGAATTTAACTACTATCTTATTATAATTAATAAGTTCTTATAAAAAATTATCTTAATACTAGAAGAAGAAATCTAGTTTATAATATAATAAATAAATAATTTACTTACTATCTTAATATTACTAGACTAAGATCTTTTTAAGACTATTATTTTAAATAGAGATCGTAAATTTATTAGCGCTATATAGAATTAAATATTTAAATACTTAAGAATTAATCTACTATACTTAATAGCGTATTATTTATAAACTAATAAATCTAGTAAGCGTATAAATTAAATAATTAAGATTATACTATAATTTTAAATTATAATATTAAGATAATTAGCTAAGTAACTAAAGATATTATCTATAATTTAATTTTAATATAATAATACTCTATCTATCTCTATTAGATATACGCTTATTAAGATAGTTATTAACTTTATCTTAAATAACTTATTAAAACTACTTAGTTAGAAATCTAAGCTAATAGACTTTAAAATCGCGAGACTAAAAGCTTATAATATAGTTATATAAACTTAAATAAATTAAAAATTTTACTATAATTAAGTTTATTATTCTTAATTTTTTTATAAAGAAGACTTTACTCTACTATATCTATATAAAGAATATAATATTCTAGTAACTAAGACTATTAAAAAGAAGCTTAACTAATAATATATAGAATTATTTTAAGTACTAAAGTAAATAAAATAATTAGTTTATTAACTTAAAGTTTTTAATAACTAAGTACTTTACTTAATATTTATTATAGCTTAATTAGAGTCTTATTTAGATTTAGCTACTAATTCTTATAACTATAAATATCTAATATACTCCGAGCCTATTAGTATAAAGCGTAACGATATACTTAATAATAAATAAGAGATTATATAAGTAATTAATAAACGAGTTACTAAGTAAGATATAACTTAATATCTTATATAATAGTAGAAATATAAGGCGTACTATAATTAATAGCGCGATAAGAAGAATATCTTTACTAATAAGCTAATTAAGAAGTATAAGAAGTATTATAAAATAATATTTAAAAAGTCTATATAGTAATAATAAGCTACTTAACGTATTATTATTTAAGATAGATTATTTAAGATCTCTATATAATATAAGTAAAAACGATTTTAAAAGAACTTTATTACGTCTTCTTAAAAACTATTAATAATATTATATAAGATATATAATCTTCTATTAATACGTCGTAAGTCGAGTAGATCTTAAAAGTAGATAAATAAATTAAATTTATAAAGAGAAGAACTTATATTTATATACTTATCTCTATATACTTTCTCTCTTTTTATATTTCTATTATATAACTTATATATAAAGATCTATTAATAAGACGACTTTAGAAATATTTCTAATATAATTTAACTCTCTATTTATAATATATAAAGAGTATAATTATAGAGTTAATAAAGATATAAATAGTAAGATCTTTAAAAATATCTAAAAATATTTTTAATTTATAATTATTTTAGAAAGAAAAGTTCTATACTAAAAAAGTATTCTATCTAGATCT
>JAEUBB010000178.1:541-27757 GCA_018257885.1 Parmelia sp. 050094 | reverse complement strand
AATTAAGAAGTTAAAAACTTTCTAATATTAGCGTTTATACTTATTTTAGAATAGATCTAAGTATATTATTTAAAGCTAATAAATTACTTAGTATACTATATAATAACTTACTTTAATAGCTTTTTTATTAATTAATATATATTAAGAGAATTTTATAAAGTAATACTAAATATTAAAGCTATACGTACTTTTATTACTAACTATAGATAAGTATAGATCTATATAAAAGAGTATAATAAGAAGCTAGATACTACTACTACTAGCGATATTAATACTTACTTTAAATTAAACTTAGTAATATTAATTAGTAAACTTATTATTAAGTCTTCTATTAATTATATTAACTTTTATATTATAAAGACGAATACTCTATTTCTTCTATATTTTTAAAATATAGATAAACTTAGAATCTATTTAAATAATATTAATAATATTATTATTTTAAGAGACGAATCTATAGTATTAATTATTCGCGTATATAAATATTTATTCTTAATATAGAGCTTATTATTAATAAATTATTTAATTAATATTAAGCTATAATAGCTATATTAACTATAAGGCGAATAGAGTTAAAGTTAGAGTAGAATATAAAGAATTTTAAGTAAGTAGAACTTTTTTACTTATAGCTATTATAAGTATATCTTATTTTCTCTTTAACTTATTTTTTTTCTCGTAAAGAGTAAAATTATAAAAAGAATATTAATAAAAAAGATAATCTTTTCTATTTTTTTATATCTATCTTTATTTATATAAGATAGAGATTACTATTATTAATTATTAATATCGCTATAATTATAATATTCTAAAATATAGATTATAACTACTTAAAGTTTATAAAGCTAATAATAATAAATCTTTATAATAACGCGTAATATTAAAATCTTTAGTTTTATATATTATTATAAAGATCTATATTTATTAGCTATAATTTAAAGCTATCGATATATTAAGTAACTAGCTAATATAAATAATTATTATCTATAAATAACGTTATACTCTAAATAATAATAATAAATAAATAAATTTATATATAATCTTCTTAATTATTAATACTTTATTTATTTCTTTATAACTATTTTTATATTATTACTATATTATACCGTACTCTAATAATTACTTAAGCGTTAAGTATACTTTAATATAAAATATTAATTAAAGTTCTAATCGAAATTCTATTAGCTTATATAAAATTATATTTATTAATAAATATATAAGTCTTACTCGCGTAGTACTCTTAATTAAATAAGTCTTCTATTAATCTCTAAGTCTTATTAAGTCGTAATTATTATATTAATTAATAGATAGTATTTATTATAATTATCTATATTAAAATACTATCTTTTAATAATTCTATAATAGTAAACTCTTATTTTAGTAATACTATAAATATCTCTTCTTAAGTCTATAATTAATTATACTAACGAGTATTATTATTTATAAATATCTTTTATATTAATAAGTATTATTATTTATTATTATTATTATTAGATTAGTCTCTTTTTAAATTATCTTCTATTAGTATTAATCTTATTATAGAGCGCGTTATTTAGTACTACTCTTTATCTTAACTCTCTTAATTAATATATATACTAAAGAACTTATTATTTATTTTATTAATTACTTAATCTTTTTTATATCTCTATTAGATTCTTCTTACTTATCTAAAAAAAATATAAAATAGAAATAGAATAAATATACTAATAAATCTATAATATATAATTATAATTATATAAATATTAAAGAAATTCTATATATATATAAAGAAGAAATCTATTACTTATTAATAAAAAAAGTAGATAATTAAGACTACTTAATTAAAATAAGAAACTATATACTATTTTAATAATATATATAATTTATTAATAGTATAATCTATTTTCTTAACGCTTACTCTACTTTAATATAAAATAAGTAATATAAGCTCGCTTAATAAACTACTTAATTTATCTTAACGCGTAACTATTATTAACTCTATTATTAAAGTTCTTATTATATAATTTATTCTAAGTATCTTTACTTATAATAATATTATTTTACGTATTTACTAATATTTCTACTTAGTATATATTATCCGTAGACTACTTATTATATATATATTAAGAGGCGATATAGAATTTTCTATAGATTCGAAGTATTATTAAGCTTATAAATTATTAGATATATTATTATATACTATAAAGTTATTATAATATTGCTATTAAGTTATTCTTATTACTTAGTAAATTTAAAGACTCTAGTTAAATCTAATAGAACTTATTATCTCTTTAATTAAAAGTATTTATAAAGTATAATTAAGTAGTTATATTAAATCTCTTTATCTTTAATAATATATTATAAGTTATTTATAAAAAATATATTTTTATTATCTTCTTATTTAACTAAATATTATCTATAAATAATATAGAGTTTATATCTTTTATAATATTTTATCTATTAATATTAATAAATTATTATATATTATCTATAGATAATATTTATTCGCTAATATTATATTATTTATAGATAATATATAGCGAGTAATTATTAATTAGCTTACTCTTTATAATATAGAATTCGTATTTTTTAGATTAAAAGTATATTAATTATCGAGTTACTAATTTATTAAATAGTATAATAATATAATTAGTCTTAATAAACTTTAACGTTATATTAAATATTTAAAAAAGAAAATTAAGTATAATAAAGTACTATTATAAAAGAAAAACTATAAGATCTTTAATTTATATTATATTAATAAAGACTTATAAGATAATTTAATACTAACTTTTATATTACTTAGCTCGATAATTCTAATATTATAAAAGTTAAACGCTAAGTTATATTATAGCGAGAAAGAGCTAATAAGTACTTTTAATAATTTAATTATTAAATATTAGCTTTATTACTCTAAATATTTAGTAAGATCTTTATCTTAAAAATATACTAATTATTAAGTTACTAACTCGTTAAATAGTATAGTAATAAGGCTAATCTTAGTAAACTCTAATATTATATTAAATATTTAGAGAAGAAGATTAAGTATAATAAAGTATTATTATAAAAGAAGAATTATAAGATCTTTAATCTATATTATATTAATAATAACTTATAAGATAATTTTATATAGTATAAGATTAAACTCTATAATATAAAGATAAAGAAGTAGCTTTTAATCTAAAATATTAATTATTTATATAATAAGATTAATATAAACTACGCGATACTTAAAAAGCTAAATAATAATTTAATTAAAATATAAAAAATTATTAAGATTTAAAATAATTAAATCTTTAATATAAAAAATAAATTAAAATTTTATAATACTTTTTAGCGTTTTAATTCTCTTATTAGCGCGTTTATTTAAATATATAGCTAGCTATCTTTAATATATAATACTTTAAATAGTTACTTTTCTTATACTTAATTAATTAATTTAGCTTTAACTCTATATTATTAATTATTTATCTATTTATTCTTTTACTTACTACTCGTCTTCGGCGCTTTTAATAATTATAATTAACTTTATTTTATACTTATTCTAACTCTATTTTATAACTTCTTCTTAATTTAATAAGGCGTTCTTATTCGTCTTTAATATTCTTAATAATTATAATTAATCTCGCTTTATATTTATTTTAACTCTATTCTATAACTTCTTCTTAACTTAGTAAGATATTCTTATTTACTAAATTACTAATTAAGTCTTCTCTAATATTAATCTTATCGCGGAATTTACTCTCTTTTTTTATATAATTAAAATTTAGACTAGTAACTATATTAGTATCTCTAATTAATATAAAAATTAATTTATCTTTAATACTCTATACGTTATTTTTACTATTACTATAAATCTTTATAATATCTAATTAATTAATTTAGCTTTAACTCTATATTACTAGTTATTTATCTATTTATTCTTTTATCTACTATTTATCTTTAATACTTTTAATAATTATAATTAATCTTATTCTATATTTATCTTAACTCTATTCTATAACTTCTTCTTAATTTAGTAAGATATTCTTATTTACTAAACTATTAACTAAGCCTTTAGTATTAATCTTATTATAGAATTTATCTTCTTTTTCTATATAATTAAAATTTAAGCTAGTAACTACGTTAGCGTTCTTAATTAATATAAAAATTAATTTATCTTTAATATTTTACGCGTTACTCTCGCTATTACTATAGATTTCTATAATATTTAATCGCTTATTAACTTTAATAAGACGCGTCTTTTACTTATTACTTATATTATTAATTAGTTTATTATTAACTTTATCTTTTAATTTATACTTCTTTATAGCTTTTTATTCTATTATAATAATAAAATTTCTAGCTATCGTAATTAGCTAATAAATAATATTTTATTAAGTATTTATCGCGAGCTTCTACTTACTTATATAAAGATAATTATTAATATAAGTTAAGTAAAGAGCTTTAAAAATTAAATAAATTAAAATATTATACTACGTATTTATAATATATAGTATTTACTTTAGCTTCTTTTTATCTATAGTATTCTTTATAACTTTATTTAGAATAATCTAAATTATATCTAATATAAAGCTATATATATTAGTATTCTTATACTCTTAAAACTATATATCTACTTATTAAACTTCTCGTTTATAGATTTAAATAGCTATTTTAATTCTAGTAATATATATAGTTATAATAAAAAATTTATATAGAATCTATAAACGCTAAGTAATATAATAATCTTAATATCTTTAGCTATTATATCTATAAAGAATATTATTAAGACTAAGTATTTATACTAGATAATAGTACTATTTACGTTTTAAAGTATTTTACTCGCTAATATTAATAAACTATTATATATTATTTATAAATAACTTTAATTTATTAATATTATATTATTTATAAATATTATTTACTCGCTAATTATATATTATTCGTAAATAATATATAATAAGTAGTTATTAATTAGCTTACTCTTTATAATATAGAATTTATATTTTTTAAGTTAAGATAATTTTAACTTAGTTATATTCTCTATATCTACGAGTTTATTATAATATTATAAATCTCTTTTAAATTAGTATTATTAATTCTCTTAAACTAGTATTAATAGTTTAGAAATAATTATTATAATTATTAATTTACTATAATATAATCTCTATTAGTATTATCTTTATTAGTATAATCTTTATTAGTATAATCTCTATTAGCTAAATATTATTTACGAATAAGATTATATTAAGAGAATAAATATAAATATATATACTAGTACTTTTTTAATATATTTATAACTCTTAATTCTTTATTCTTTTATATTATCTTTTATATCTATATTTCTTTTTTACTTCTAGTATTCTCTTTTTCTCTTATTAGCTAGATATTATTTATAGATAAGATTATACTAAGCTAATAAAAATTAAAAGTAAATAAACGCGCTAGCGCTTTTTTAATATACTTTTATTTTTAAATTTTAATTTATTTTTAACTCTTTTAATTCTTTCTTCTTTTATATTACTTATTTTATTTATATTCTTCTTTTATTACTTCTAGTACTTAAATAATACTTATTATTATTAGTAGATAATATATAGACTTATATTTCTAACTTTTAGCTAATTTTTAAATAAAAAACTAATAATTTTAAAATAAGTAAAATCTTACTTTTAGATTTAAATCTAGATATATCTTATTTATAAATAATAATTATCTTAAATTATCTATTAATAATTATTTAGATCTCTTCTTTATATAAGAAATTTATTTAAATATTAATATATATTATTTATAGATATTATATATTTAAAACTATTTATTAATAATTATCTAAATCTCTTCTTTATAAGTAAAGTAAATTTAGACTATAATAATTATTATCTATAAATAATATTTATTCTAAATTATCTTCTAATATATATTTAGATATTCTCTTAATTAGAGAACTTTATTTAGATATTAATATATATTATTTATAAATTATATATATTTAAAATTATTAGCTAATCTTCTTTTAAACTATAGTTAATATTATATTATTTTATAAAAATAAGAAAAGCGTAGCTAATATATTAACTATATTAATAAAGTTAAAGATTAAGAAAATCTTAACTAACGCTTTAATAATATTAATAAAATAAAAGATTATAAAGTTTAATTTTAAAATAATTTTTATATAATATATCTATCTTAATTAAAACGCGCTAAAGTTTAATTTAGATTATATATTTATTTTTAACTTTAAAAAAGTATAATAAGTTAAGTAAAGACTTTATTAATATTTTAAATTAAAGTAGATTAATTAACTAGTTAATATTAAAAAATTTAAAAAGTTATAATTACTTTTTAAATACTTTTTTAATATTAAAGTAAATAGATTTAGAGCTAAAAATAGATTAAAAAAGATATAAGTTTATATAAAGAATATCTTTAAAATACTAAATAGTCTCTTAAATAAGAAATAGCTCTAAATAAATATAATTATACTTTTAAAGTTAAAAATTTTATAAAGTACTCGACTCGCTATATTATATATTATTATAATATAAGATCTTCTTAAACTATTCTTAAAGTTATATTAGAAAAGTATTATACTCGATATATTATAATCTTATAGATATTATTATAAAGACTAATATTAAGTTCTACTATTCTTTAGAACGCTAGTATAGAAGAGTAATATTATACGAAGAGCTAACTCTATATTTAATAAAAAGTAAAATAATTAAGTATAATAACTTTAATTCTATAATCTTAATTAAAACGCGAATAAAAATTTATTATTTATAAATAATAATTAATCTATATAAATTATAAAAGATATTAATCTTAATATAGAGTTTATTATATATATTATAAAGTAGTAATAACTCGTAGTAGAAGATAAAAAGTAAGATATAATTAAATTAAAATAAAAGAATAAAAGTTATTATAAATTATAAAAATATTATAAGATAGATAGAGTTAGAGTTAGAGTAAAATATTAAGAATTTTAGGCGAATAGAAACTTTTTTATTTATAGTTATTATCGATATATCTTATTTCTCTTTTAGCTTATTTTTTTTCTAGTAAACGATAAAATTATAAAAAGAATATTAATAAAGAAGATAATCTTTTCTATTTTTTTATATCTATCTTTATTTATATAAGGTAGAGATCGCTATTATTAATTATTAGTATTATTATAATTATAATACTCTAAAATATAAACTATAACTACTTAAAGTTTATAGAGCTAATAATAATAGATCTTTATAATAATACGCGATATTAAAATTCTTAGTTTCGCGTATTATTATAAAGATTTATATTTATTAGCTATAACTTAGAGCTATCGGCGTATTAAGTAACTAATTAATATAAATAATTATTATCTATAGATAATATTATATTCTAAATAATAATAATAAATAAATAAATCTATATATAATCTTTTTAGTTATTAATACTTTATCTATTTTTTTATAACTATCTTTATATTATTACTATATCGTATTATACTCTAACGATTACTTAAGCGCTAAGTATACTTTAATATAAAATATTAATTAAAGTCCTAATTAAAATTCTATTAGCTTATATAAAATTATATTTATTAATAAATACGTAAGTCTTACTCGCGTAGCGCTCTTAATTAAATAAGTCTTTTATTAATCTTTAAGTCTTATCGAGTCGCGATTACTATATTAATTAATAGATAGCGTTTATTATAATTATCTATATTAAAATATTATCTTCTAATAATTCTATAGCGATAGACTCTTATTTTAATAATACTATAAATATCTTTTTTTAAGTCTATAACTAGTTATACTAACGAGTATTATTATTTATAAATATCTTCTATATTAATAAGTATTATTATTTATTATTATTATTATTAGATTAGCCTCTTCTCGAATTATCTTCTATTAATACTAATCTTATTATAGAGCGCGCCGTTTAGTATTATTCTCTATCTTAACCCCCTTAGTTAATATATATATTAAAGAACTTATCGTTTATTTTATTAATTATCTAATCTTCTCTATATCTCTATTAGATTCTTCTTACTTATCTAAAGAAAGTATAAAATAGAAGTAGAATAAATATACTAATAGATCTATAATATATAATTATAATTACGTAAATATTAAAGAAATTTTATACGCGTATAGAGAAGAAATCTATTACTTATTAATAAAAAAAGTAGATAATTAAGACTACTTAACTAAAATAAGAAACTATATATTATTCTAATAATATATATAATTTATTAATAATATAGTTTATTCCCTTAGCGCTTATCTTACTTTAATATAAAATAAGTAATATAAGCTCGCTTAATAAACTACTTAATTTATCTTAATACGTAATTATTATTAACTCTATTATTAGAGTTCTTATTATATAATCTATTCTAAGTATTTTTACTTATAGTAATATTATTCTATATATCTACTAATACTTCTACTTAGTATATATTATCTATAGATTACTTATCGCGTATATATTAAAAGATAACGTAGAATTTTCTATAAATCTAAAGTATTATCGAGCTTATAAATTACTAAATATATTATTATATATTATAAAGTTATTATAATATTATTACTAAGCTATTCTTATTACTCGATAAATTTAAAGACTTTAGTTAAATCTAATAAAACTTACTATCTCTTTAACTAAAAGTATTTATAAAGTATAACTAAGTAGTTATATTAGATCTCTCTATCTCTAATAATATACTATAAATCGTTTATAGAGAATATATTTTTAATATCTTTTTATTTAATTAAATACTATCTATAAATAATATAGAGTTTATATCTTTTATAATATTTTACTCGTTAATATTAATAAACTATTATATATTATCCGCGAACGATATTTGTTCGCTAATAATATATTATTCGCGAATAATATATAGTAAGTAGTTATTAGTCGACTTACTCTCTATAATATAGAATTCGTATTTCTTAGATTAAAAGTATACTAATTATTAGGTTACTAATCTATTAAATAGCGTAATAATAAGATTAGTTTTAGCGAACTCTAATATTATACTAAGCGTTTAAAGAAGAAGATCGAGTATAATAAAGTACTATTATAGAAAAAGAACTATAAGATCTCTAATCTATATTATATTAATAAAGACTTATAAGATAATCTTATACTAACTTTTATATTACTTAGTTCGATAATTTTAATATTATAGAAGTTAAATATCGAGTTATATTATAATAAGAGAGAATTAATAAGTACTCTTAATAATCTAATTATCGAATATTAGTCTCGTTACTTTAAATATTTAGTAAGATCTTTATCTTAAAAGTATATTAATTATCGAGTTTCTAACTTATTAAATAGTATAGTAATAAGACTAGTCTTAGTAAACTCTAACGTTATATTAAATATTTAAAGAAGAAGATTAAGTATAATAAAATATTATTATAGAAGAAGAATTATATAATCTCTAATTTATATTATATTAATAATAACTTGTAAGACGATCTTATATAGTATAAGACTAGACTTTATAATATAAAGATAAAGAAGTAGCTTTTAATCTAGAATATTAATTATTTATATAACGAGGTTAATATAAACTACGCGGTATTTAAGAAGCTAAATAATAATTTAATTAAAGCGTAAAAGATTATTAAGATCTAAAGTAATTAGATCTTTAATATAAAGAATAGATCTAAATTTTATAATACTTCTTAACGCTTTAATTCTTCTATTAACGCGTTTATTTAGATATATAGTTAGTTATCTCCGATATATAATACTTTAAATAGTCGCTTTCTTTATACTTAATTAACTAATTTAGCTATAACTCTATATTACTAGTTATTTATCTATCTATTCTTTTATTTACTACTCGTCTTCAGTACTTTTAATAATTATAATTAACTTTATTCTATATTTATTCTAATTTTATTCTATAACTTCTTCTTAATTTAGTAAGGCGTTCTCGTCTATTTTTAATATCTCTAATAATTATAATTAACTCTGTTTTATATCTACTCTAACTCTATTCTATAATTCCTTCTTAACTTAGTAAGGTATTCTTATTTATTAGACTATTAATTAAGTCTTCTTCGATATTAATCTTATTATAGAATTTATTCTCTTTTTTTATATAATTGAAATCTAGGTTAGTAACTACGTTAGTATCTCTAATTAATATAAGAACTAATTTATCTTTAACGCTTTACGCGTCGCTCTCGCCGTTATTACGGATCTCTATAACGCTTAACTAACTAATCTAGCTTTAACTCTACGCTATTAGTTATTTACCTATTTATTCTTTTATCTATTACTTATCTTCGATATCTCTAATAATTATAATTAATTCTATTTTATATTTATCTTAACTCTATTTTATAATTTCTTTTTTATTTAGTAAGGCGTTTTTATTTACTAGACTATTAACTAAGTCTTTAGTATTAATCTTATTACGGAATTTATCTTCTTTTTCTATATAATCGAAATCTAGGTTAGTAATTATATTAGTATTTTTAATTAGTATAAGAATTAATCTATCTTTAATACTTTATATATTATTCTTACTATTGCTATAGATCTCTGTAATATTATTAAGCTTATCGACTTTAGTAAGACGCGTCTCTTACTTATTATTTATATTATTAACTAGTTTATTATTAATTTTATCTTTTAATCTATACTTCTTTATAGCTTTTCGCTTTACTATAATAATAAAATCTCTAGCTATCGCGGCTAGCTAATAAGTAATATCTTATTAAGTATTTATTACGAGCTTCTACTCGCTTATATAGAGATAGTTATTAATATAAGTTAAATAAAAAGCTTTAAAAATTAAATAGATTAAAATATTATACTATATATTTATAATATATAGTATTTACTTTAGCTTCTCTTTATTTATAATACTCTTTATAACTCTATTTAGAATAATCTAAATCGTATCTAATATAAAGCTATATATATTAATATTCTTATACTCTTAAAACTATATATCTATTTATTAGACTTTTCGTCTATAGATCTAAATAGCTATTTTAATCTTAATAATATATATAGTTATAATAAAGAATCTATATAGAATTTATAGATACTAAGTAATATAATAATCTTAATATCTCTAACTATTACGCTTATAAAGAATATTATTAAGGTTAAGTATTTATACTAGATAATAGTACTACTTACGTTTTAAAGTATTTTACTTACTAATATTAATAAACTATTATATATTATTTATAAATAATATTTACTCGCTAACTCTATATTATTTATAAATAATATTTATCTACTAACTCTATATTATTTATAAATAATATTTACTCGCTAACTTTATAATATCTATAAATAATATATAGTAAGTAGTTATTAGTTAGCTTACTTCTTATAATATAGAATCTATATTTTTTAAATTAAGATTAAGATAATTTTAACTTAGTTATATTCTCTATATCTATAGATTTATCGCGATATTATAGATTTCTTTTAGATTAGTATTATTAATTCCCTTAAACTAGTATTAATAATTTAGAAATAATTATTATAGCTATTAACTTATTATAATATAACCTCTATTAATATAATCTCTATTAGTATAATCTTTATTAGTATAATCTCTATTAGCTAAATATTATCCGCGGATAAGATTACGCTAAGAGAATAAATATAAATACGCGCGTTAGTACTTTCTTAGTATATTTATAATTTTTAATTTTTTATTCTTTTATATTATCTTTTATATCTATATTTCTTTCTTATTTCTAGTATTTCCTCTTTCTCTTATTAGCTAGATATTATTTACGAATAAGATTATACTAAGCTAATAAAAATTAATAGTAAATAAACGCGCTAGCGTCTTTTTAGTATACTTTTACTTTTAGATTTTAACTTACTTTTAACTCTTTTAATTCTTTTTTGTTTTATATTATTTATCTTATTTATATTCTTCTTTTATTACTTTTAGTACTTAAATAGTACTTATTATTATTAGTAGATAATATATAGACTTATATTTCCAGCTTTTAGCTAATTTCTAGATAAAAAACTAATAATTCTAGAGTAAGTAAAACCTTACTTCTAGATTTAGATCTAGGCGTATTTTATTTATAAATAATAATCGCCTTAAACCGCCTATTAATAATCGTTTAGATCTCTTCTTTATATAGGAAATTTATTTAAATATTAATATATATCGTCCGCGAATATTATATACTTAAAACTGCTTATTAATAATTATTTAGATCTCTTCTCTATAAGTAAAGTAGATTTAGACCTTAACGATTATTATTTATAAATAATATTCGTCTTAAACTATCTTTTAATATATGTCTAAATATTCTCTTAGTTAGAAAATATCTTTTAAATATTAATATATATTATTTATAGACTATATATATTTAAAACTACTAGCTAATTTTCTTCTAAATCGCAGTTAATATTATATCGCCTTATAAGAATAAGAAAAGTATAGTCGATATACTAATTATATTAATAAAGTTAAAGATTAAAAAAATCTTAGTTAACGCTTTAATAATATTAGTAAAGTAAAAGACTATAAAGTCTAATTTTAATTTAACTTCTTTATAACGCGCTTATCTTAATTAACTAGCGTTAGAGTTTAATCTAAATTATATATTTCTTCTCGACGCTAAGAAAGTATAATAAGTTAAGTAGAGACTTTATAAGTATTTTAAATTAGAGTAAATCGATTAACTAGCTATTATTAGAGAATTTAAAAAGTTATAGTCGCTCCTTAAATACTTTTTTAGCGCTAAATTAAACGAGTTTAAGATTAAGAATAGATCGAAGAAGATATAAGTTTATATAAAGAATATTTTTAAGATATTAAATAATTTCTTAAATAAGAAATAGCTCTAGATAAATATAATTATACTCTTAAAGTTAAAGGTTTTATAGAGTACTTAACTCGCTATATTATTTATTATTATAATATAAGATCTTCTTAAACTATTTTTAGAGTTATACTAAAGAAGTATTATACTTAATATACTATAGTTTTATAGATATTATTATAAAGATTAATATCGAGCTCTACTATTCTTTAGGGCGCTAGTATAAAAGAGTAGCGCTACGTAGGAGATCAACTCTATATTTAATAAAAAGTAAAATAATTAAGTATAGTAGCTCTAATTTCGTAATTTTAACTAAAACGCGAATAAGAATTTATTATTTATAAATAATAATTAATCTTTATAGATTATAGAAAACATCGGCCTTAATATAGAGTTTATCGTATATATTATAGAGTAGTAACGACTTATAGTAGAAGATAAAAAGCGAGATATAATTAAATTAAGATAAAAGAATAAAAGTCGCTATAAATTATAAAAATATAAGAGAGAAAAGATAAAGATATTCTATAATATAATTAAAGAAATTAAGTATAAAGGTAGATCTAATATAAATATAATATAAAAAAGATTCCTTTAGAACTAATTATAGATAAGCGTAACGAGTATAGCGACTACTATTAATAATATAATATAAAGTATAATAATACTCTACTTTATATTAAATAATAATATTATTATTATTTCTACTATCGTAAATATAATTACCGACGTTAAACGCGCTTTTAAGAGAAGTATATAAGATATTTAGAAAATTATACTAGATCTAATCTATAAAGCCGTTATCTTAAGAGATATATTAAAAGATTTAATATAAATTAAAGATAATAACTATAAAACTTTTTAAAATCTTTATAATTATATAAATAATATTAGCGTTATAACGCTAAGTTATAAGAAATTCTATACGCTTTTTAGTCTTAATCTTAACTTTCTTATTATTAGCTACTATCTACGGAATTAGCTTAACGAATTAAGAAAGTTTTAAAAGTTTAAACTATATTAAGTTATTATTCTAGCCTAGTTTCTAAAGATAGTCTATATTAAGCTAGATAAAGGTATATATAGCGATAATATAGAATTAGATAAAATAATCTTTACTCTTATTTTTATTCTATACTACTTTCTTATTATCTACTTAAAATATAAGAAGACTTTATAGCCTTCTTAATCCTTTAATAATTCGATATTATCTATAAATAATAATAAGATAGATATTATTATCTTTATTTAAACTTCTACGTAATTATTATCTACGAATAATAATAACTTTAATAATAATATATCTACTTAGCTATTTAAGAATATATAATTATTTATAGATAATAATAATCTAAACGCCGCTATTCTCGACTCGCTATTTAAGAATATATAATTGTTTACGGATAATAATAATCTAAATATCGCTACTTCTAACTTACTATCTAAGAACGTATAATCGTTCGTAAATAATAATAAGTACGATAATAATAAGTAAGACGATAATATACTAGTATTAAAATCGTAGGATATAGAGGATAAACTATAGAATTTAGAGAATAAATTATAGAAGATAGAGAATAAACTATAGAATTTCGATTTAAATTATAATAAGAAAAAAGTTACTAAAGTCTATAAATATTATTAAATAGATATTAAAGCTAAAGTAGCTTAAGTCTAAGCTCTTTATATAGATATTATAAAAAAAGAGTATAAGATTACTATTATTATAGCTTTCTTTTAGGAGTTAGCGATATAAAAGAATAAGATAATATACTACTTTTCTCTACTCGAACTTAAATAATTCTATAGCTTATTTAAGAAAGTTAGATAAAGTAATAAGAGTATCTATCTTAATACCTTAATTATTAATCTTTTAAATTATCTTATATTCTTATTCTTCGGGTTAGAGGCGCTTTAGTATATCGTTTTAACTAGTTATACGATATAGAGCTATCGCAGTATATACTAGAATAGTAAGTATAAAAAATCTAAAAGCTAAAATCTTCTTATAAAGCTTTATAAGAAGAGATTAGATTAGAAGAATAATAATTTATAGTATAATAAAATAGAATATTTAGAGAAGCTACTTAATTAAGTATATAGTTATTATTTTAGCGTCTTTAATATACTTCTATTTAATAAGTCTTAGAAAATTAAGAGTATTTAAATACTAATCTATTAATCTATAAAAGATTTAATCGCGTTAACGAAGTTTCTATTTATAGTAACTTTTATAATTAATTATCTAATTAACTTAGTAGACTTCTTAAGCCTCTTTTAAGATAATAAGTAGAAAACGCTTAGATTAATAGCGTTAATACTTAAAGACTATAAAGTAACTAAGAATAAATTAATAGATTAGAACTTATTTATAGATAATATTAATTAATATCTATAGCTTATAAATCTTATAATATATCTTATCTAAATCTTCTTTAATATCGATAACGCGAAATATTTAATTATATTACTTATTAATAGATTCGTTCTCTTTATACTAATACTTATATAGATTAAGCGAACCGCGGCTACTTTAATAGTAACTTATTAAGATAAGACTTAGATTAAGATAAATATTCCTTTAGTAATCTAGCTAACTATCGAGCTAGAGATAAAAATCTTAAAGCTTATAAACTATATTTAAAATTATATAATATATACTTAAAATCTTAGTAATAGTAATAATAATAATAAGCTTAATTAATAAAATATAATCTACTATTAACGCCTTTATCTTATTATTATTAGTAGTAATTTACTTAAGATTAGTAATAATAATATTAAGCTTACTATTATTAAAAAGTTTTATTACTTTTATAAAGACTATAGTATAACTTACTTTTAGAAAGCTATATATATTAATCTTAATATACTCGTTTATATAGATTAATTATTTATAGGCTTTTATATTTATTAAAAGTTAGTAAAGCTAACGTATCTCTACTTTCTAATATACTCTATCTATAATAATAACTTATATAAGATAATTATCTTTTATAACTAGTCTTTAACGTAATAGCTAATTAAGATCTTAATTATAATTATAGAATTTAATATTATAATAATTTATATAAAGTATAAATAGCGTAATTAGAATACTACTATTAATATCTTTAATAACCCGAATAATTTCGTCTAGATCTTAGTAATTAGTATATAGATTTCTACTATTATTCTAAATCTCTAGTATAATTATAGCGATATAGTCTTTTTAGACGTCTCTATAAATACTTAGTAAACCTTATAGACTAAGACTTATATTATATAGATCGACTAGACTTACGTCTATAAGTATTATATTCTTATTACTAACTACTTATATAACTAGGTATTATAGTTCGGGGCCGTATTAAAAATAATTAAGATTATTAAAAATTATACTAAAAAGATTATATATAAGAATAAAATCGAATATTTCTAAGATATTTATCGTAATTATTAGTAGAATAATAAGAAGATTAGAAATTACTTAATTAATACTATTTATAAAGATAATTATACGACTATATTTAAATAGCGTTTATATAGAAGAAGATAAAATAATCTTTAAAATCTAATAAAAAAGAACTTTTTATTTATAAAGATTAAATTTCGCTAGAAATTTAAGCTAACTAAGTAATATAAGAAGCTTCTTTATCTTCTAAAGAAAAGTAGTAAGTCTACTCCTCTTATTATTATTTATANACTCTAAAGTTTACTCTCTTATATATTATTTATAAATAATATATATCTTTATATTTCTTCTTCTTTATATTATTTATAGATAATATATATCTTTATATTTTCTCTTCTTTATATTATTTATAAATAATATTTATCTTTATATTCTTTCTTTTTTATATTATTCGCGAATAATAATTATTCTTATAAACTATATATTAATATCTTCTAATTATTAGTTAAAGGTTTCGTAATACTTAATTAATTTTTAATAATAAATCTCTCTATTTTTACTAGTTATCTTTTTATTTTTACTAATTACTTCTCTATCTCTACTAATTATTTCTTTATCTTTAGTAGCGATCTCTTTATCTTTATTAATTAATTCTTTATCTTAATTAGTTACTTTTTATTTAGCGACTATATTACTTCTTTATATAATAAATCTCGTTTTTCTTATATATCTTACTTATCTTTATAGAATTAAGATACTTTTAAGTATAAATCTTTTATAAATAATTCTTCTACGTATATTCTAATTCTAATACCTAATATATACTTTTTATAGAAGTCGGTTATTTACCGTATAAAGTAGTAATAGTAATAGAAGAATATATAATTACTTTTAAAAGTTATATTTAATAATCTATAAAGAATATTATCTAAGTTAATAATATTTAAATTAATTCTTATTTAAGCTTAATCTTCCGCGAAAGTCTAAGTTTAAGCTTTTATAAAAGATAAAGCTTCCGTAAAAGATAAAGCTTTTATAAAAAATAAAGCTTTTATAAAAGATAAAGCTTCTATAAAAATAACTACTAAAAAAGATACTATAGATAAGAAAGATAGTAAAGGCTAAGCTATACTCTTTAAAAAGACTATCTCTAGCGATATTAATAAGAGTAATACGTCTTAAAAGTTTCTTTTAAAGAATAAGTATAAGTCTACTAACTCCCCCTTAAATATAGAAATTTATAAGAGATATAAAATAATATTAAGCTATATTAGTATAGCGTATAATCTTAATAACTCTATTAAATCTTCTTACTTATCTAATTAGCTCGCTTTATAAGATAGCGATACTCTTAACTTTAAGTCTTATATATTTATAGAAGACGACGTAACGAGTAATATAAATAATATATCTAATATAACTAATAACTTAGGTAAAGATAATAACGATAGTAATAATAATATTATTATATATTATAATAACGACGATAATCCGCTATATACTAATAAGTACTAGAGATACGACGGTTTTAAGAGAAAGAGATAATTTAAGAAAAAGAAAAAAAGAATTTAAGTTAGTCTTTTAATTATTTAATTTATTAATAATAAATATTATTTATAAATAATATTTATCTATTTCTTTCTTATTAGCGTAGTATATTATTTACGAATAGTATTTATTTACTTCTATCTTTTTAATATAGTATATTATCTATAGATAGTATCTCTCTAGTTCTTTTCTATTAGTATAATTAATTATTTATAAATAATATCTATCTATTTTCTTTTCTTAGACTTAGTTAGATCTTAAAGTAAATTAAAAAGAGTTATTATATTATATCTATTTCTAATCTACTATATAACGCTATATAATATTCTTATACTATATAAATAAGAACTCTATTAATCTTAACTAATACTTAAGCTTTATATTTAGAGTTATAATCTTTACTTATTTTATAGATAAGATTCTTATTTACGATATATTTTAGTAATTTATAATATAATTATATCGTATATACTAATTACGTACTATCGAGAATCGCAGTTTATTCTATATATATAAATAAATATCTCTTTAATTAAAATATAGAGATAAAGTCTAGTTAGTTAGACTTTAAATTAATTATCTTATAATATTTATAAATAATACTTAGAAGCTTTTTATCTATAAAGCTACTATTAATTAGCGTTTTCTAAGAAAATCTTAGCGCTATTATTTTATAAAGATAGCTTTAAAAAAAATTCTAAAGCTAAGCTATTTTAATATAAAGATAGCTATTAATAATATATTACTTATTATTATTTTAAGCTAACTTTTACTTAGTTTTACCGCTACTAAAAATATTTATTATAGAATATAATAATATTAAGAGTCAATATTAATAGAAAGTTAAAGTAATATTATAAAATCTTAATTACTAGTTTTAAGTAATTTTAAAATAATTAATAATATATTTATATTTTAATCTCTAAAGTCTATAAGTAATCTAAAGTTTAAGAGTATATAACCGAAGTTATTAAGTATTTAATTAAGATAGGAAAAGTATATAAGAACGAAATTAATAAGATAAATAAAAATAATCTTATAGATAGAATTTTAGAAGTAATAAAAGATAAGAAATCTTTATTTTTTCTATACTTAAGCCGCCTCTAATCGCGATTTAAGGTATAGAATAATATAGATATCGCGAGAAGTAAAGAAGATAATATAAGTATTATAAAAAGCGAAGAAAATAATATAAGTATTATAAGAAGCGAAGAAGATAAATTAGATAGCGAGAGTATATATACTCTATATATTCCCGAGTTACTTTAGATATAATATATATTATTAATAAGATTATTATATTATTTTACTTATTTAATTATATTGCTATCTCTATTTAATTCTAAAAGGGTTCGATTATATTTACGAATAATATATAGTAATATATCGCCTTAGCTATACTATTAAAAAAGAAAGATATTTTATATAAGATAGAGAATATAAAAAAATAGAAATTAAAGAGATATAATCTATTTAACTTCTTATATAAAAGCTTTAATAATAATTAATATTACTTTAATTTAGACTTTAATAAAGGCTTATAAGATTTTAAAGATTAGAGTAACTTCTATTAAGATAGTTAAGATATTTAATCTAATCTAAGTTAATTTTATTCGAGCGCTATTAAGTTTAAGCTTAGATAAATAAAGAATATAGATCTAGATATCTTATAAAGAACTTATATTTCTTATTTATCTTTTTACGATATCTATATTAACTATATATTAATATTAAATTTTAAGGTATTAAGTTATTAAGAGTTTAGATCCTACGCGTTAAATTATACTTATAAAAAGAAAGCGTAATTACTTATAAAATTAGCTTATAATCCTTTATAACGCGGCGGTAGAAGCTCGCGAATTTTTATAAATAAAACTTTTAATAAAATTAAGATCTAGATAACTCTTATTAAGATTATTAAGAGAATTAATCTAAGCGCTACTAAGCCTAAGCTTAAAAAGATAAAGAAGACTAATAAGAAGTTATTAAATTTTAATAACTCTAACTTTAACTTTAATAATAATAAGATATAAAATAATAATAACTTTAATAACGAGTATAGAGGATCTTATATTAAGCGTATAAAGATATATATTAAGAGTCTATTTTATCGCTATTCTTCGTCTTTAAGAATAGTAATAAAGAGATAGATATATTAATTAAAGCTTCTTAATATAAGTCTTATAACTTAAAGATATCTACTTATAATTAATTAGTATACGAAGTACAGATATCTATAGTAACTTAATTAATTATAATAATAATAATAATAAGAATAATAATAATAAGAATAAGAATATAAAGAAGAACTACGTTAATACTAGAGTACTATAATTATTTCTTAATAATAAAAATATAATTAAGGCTTTTAAGAAGAAGAGTTTTATTATATTTCTTTTTACTACTTTAGTTAAACTTAATATAGTAGAAGTAGTTTAAGAGAAAGATAATTATATAAGTAAGTATAAAAATAAGAAAGAGTTTTTTAAAGATAAAGTTATAAGTTAAAAGATAGAGAATAACTAGCTCTTTAATAATTATATATAACTTTTTAATAATCTTAATTAGTTCTTTAATACTAAATCTTAAAATACGCTATTTAATAAAGAATACTAAGGTTATTAGTTCTTTAATAATATATATATATCTACTTATAACTAAGTCGGCTTTTAGGCGTCTAATAGCGAGAATAACTTTATATAAGAAAATATAATAAAGTAATTTAGAAAAGTCTAAGATTATTAAAGCTAAAACTTAAACTTTAATTAAATATTAATAATCTTTAACTACTATAATACTAATAACTATACTAATCTTAATAATAATAATTATTAAGTAAGCTTAACTTAGTTAGTAATAAAGTTATTAGTAGTCTTCTATATCTTTAGATATTATAATCGTCTAGCTATAGAACTATAGAAGTAATTAGTAATAATATATTAATTAATTAAATCTTAGCTAGACTATCTATTAATATAGACTTTAGAGTAGAATACTTTAGTAATATTAATTCTAACTTAAACTTCTTAATAACGATAAGAATAGACTTTAACGCTAACTTTATAATTATTAATAAATTCGCTAACTTTAATAATAATAATTAATAATAGTCGATTTAACTATAATTTAAATTAGTCTATAAATATATATATACTCGTCTCTTAACCTCTAGAGTTTAAGAGTAATGAAAGACTATTTAGTATATAATCGAAGTCGCTAAGAACTTTATTAAGATAAATAACTTTTAATAATAATAATAGCCGCGGTCTAGATTATTTATCGCGGATATAAAATCTAAGTATAAAATTAAATAAAGTAGAATTCTTTCTTAATAATTTTTTTATATTACTATTAAGCTTATCTACAAGTTAGGTAATCGAAGCGTTAAGAAATAAAAAAAAAGATATATAAGATAATAGATATTAATAATAAGATTTAATTTAAATATTATAATATAATCTTCTATTATTAACTCTACCTCGCGATACTTAGTAATAATCTTATTAAGATTAGCTCTTATATTACTAAGTCTACTACTATTAAGAGATTCTACTACTTTTATAAAGACTACAGCGTTAGTTATTTTTAGAAAGCTATAAATATAAATTCTACTATACTAATCTCTAGAGATTAGAAATTTATAGTCTATTATATTACTTATAAGTTAGTTAAGCTAAAGTATCTCTATAGTAATATTATTTAGTAACTAGTATATTTAATAATTTTATATATTCTTTTTCTAATAATAACTATAGTCTATTTAAAAAGTAGACTCTTATTATTTATTAATATAGTCGAATATTATTTATAAATTATATATATAAATATTATTATTCTTAAATATTATCTATAAACTATTAACTTAGTCTTAAATATATAAAGGAGTTAAATATTAAGATAATATTATATATTCTTATTATATAATATCTCTTTTAAACTAAGTTAATTTAGATTAATTTTAGCTTATAAGCGTTAATAGTACTTATATTTAAATAAATTAAATTTAAAGATAGAACGTATTCTACTTTGTAAATATTATACTCTAGAGAGAATTTTTAGCTTAAAGATAGTAATTAGTTTATCTCTTTAGTTAATCTTAACTTTTTAGATTATTTAATAGAAACGCTAGTTTCTTATAGTAGCTAAAGAGAAAGAATTTATTATTAAAAAAGTTAAAATAAAATAGTTTCTTAATTAATTATTAGATATATTTAATTAATCTAAAAGCCTACTTTACTTATATACGCGTTATAAGATATAGCTCGTAGTTAGTCTAGAATAATATTATTTTCTACGCGAGCTATAATAATTTATTAATTCTAAATTAATAATTACTTTTATTATTAATATATACGTTCTATTAACTATCTTAACTCTGTATTTTAACGCGAAAGATCGCTATTTCTACGTATCTTATTATAACTCGCTAGTAGCTAACTTATATTAAACGAATATTATCTATAGATAATAATTATTCTATTATTAATTATATATTATCTATAGATAATAATTCTCTATTACTTATTATCTATTATTCGCGGATAATATTTCTTTAGAAAAGATAAATTAATAACTAAGTATATCCCTTATACTAATATATTAGAGTATTAAATTACTTAATATTTAGACTAAGAGACTTAAGTAGATTTATATATAATATAAAGAATTAGCTATAAATTATAATATTAATTTATAACTATATTCTACTAATTTCTTTTTATATTATTATTAAGGAAATAGAATTATTTATATTTAATATTCTTTTTAATTCTTTTTATCTCTCTCTTAGTAAATTATTTACTTCGTTTATATTATACTCTCTTATAGTATTTAGATCGCTAAAGAGAAGAAAGCTATTATCTATAAAATAATAATCTAATTATAAGTTAAAGATAAGATAGCTTATATTATTATTTTTTTATTATTATCTATATCTTTTTTATCTAGATAGCCTATAAAGTCTATATATAGCTAATCTTCTTTTAGCTCTCGCTACCTTATTAATATTATTAGTAATAGAATATATAGTTAATTATTTTTAAAGACTTCTTTAACTTTTTAGATTAAGATATCGAATAATTAAGCTATTAATATCTTAAATAATTAGAATTACGCTCTCTACTTAGCGTTATTAAGACTACGAATATCGCTATTATTATTAATATAATTTAGCTCCTCTATTAACTAACGAGTTATAATTAGTATTAAGAATATCTTAAATAATAATAATTTATATCTTATTATTCTTTTATTATTAATTACTCTTACTCTTTTTATATAATCTTAAAGTAAGAGTAGTTCTATACTCGAGGTATTAATTTAAGCGCTCTTTTATAATAAGTAGCTCTTAAAGCTAAAGCGTAATTAATCTTTTAAAAGTAGAGGCGAGTTTAAAGCTTTAATCTAAGTCTCTTCTTATAATAATTAGTCTTTAAAGCTAAAGCGTAATTAATCTTTAAAAGTTATTATTCCCCTTTAAGTAATAGTATCTATATAATAAGATTATTCTTACTAATATATATCTATAACGAAGTAAGAGTAGAAGTAGAAGTAGAAATAAAAATAAAGATAAAAATAAAAGTAAAAGTAAAAATAAAAATAAAAGTAAAAATAAAAGTAAAAGTAAAAATAAGAGTTAAATTAAGAGTTAAATTAAGACTTCTATACTTATTTTTATATTTAGATCTAACTCTCTTAAAGGGCGAAAACGCTATTTATAAACTATATTATTAAAGAAGTAGAAACCGTAATAGATATTAACTTAATTAAAAGAATAAGTTATACTAGCTCTATAATTAGAGATAATAGCGCGGAGAATAATAAAGGCGAAGTCTTTATTATATTAAAAAATACCGTTAAGATCTTAAGAACTAGTTAGAAAAACCGGTACTTATATAATAAGTAATAATATATATTTCTCTTTATAGAGTATAGAGATTAACTTTAAAGATAGTAAATAATTTTTATATTATTTTTAATAATACTCTCTTTCTTTATAAAATAGTTAAGTATTAAAATTATTAATTCTTAATTAATTTTTAAGAGTCTCTTAATACTCTTCGTTCTCTTTATTAGCTAAAGATCTTAAAGTAAGATAAAATAATTAATAATTTTTAAAATATTAATTAAAATACTCTTCTCGCTAGTTAGAATAATCTACTTATATTTAATTTTAATAAATTAAAAGAGCGATATCTTTATTAAATATAAGTAGATATTATCTTAGAGTATTATTAAAATATTAATAATATATTTCTCGCTATCTCGAGTCTAGCTATTTATTATTAAAGCTTTTATTTAGCTCTTTAATTATTATTTTTATAGCGAATTATTTAGAATTTGCGAGTTATCTTATATAGAATTTAGCTATATAAGAAGATATAGCTTTATTTAAGATATAATATTAAAGATAATAAGCTAAGTATCTCTATTTATATATTATTTCTTTATTACTCTCTAAATATTATTATCTATCTTAATAACGAGTAGTAAGAGTACTAGATTAACGATATTATTCGCCTCGCTATTATTAAGATATATAATTATTATATCTACTAGTACTAATCTCTTAGCTTTATTAATATTAATAGAAAAGCGTATATTAAAGATAAGATTTAGATTAAGAAAGCTAATTAATTTATTAATATTATTTATACTCTACTTATCTATTATCTCGCGATATTTTAAAAGAGTATATAGCGCTAAAGCAATATCTATTTCTACTTTTAGCGTTTAATATTAATTATTTAGATCTATAATTTTAAACTATAGTTTTAGCGAATTAGCTTTATTTATATATAGTAAGACTTTCTTAAGCTTATAGAGTTCTATTATATTCTTAATAAGAATATTAACTATTTTCGTCTTAACGACTTATAGCTAGATCTCGAGATAGAGGATATCTTAATTATAAATAAAGTAATCTTACTTTATAAGACTCTTTATCTTAAGAAATAGATACGCGACTTTATTAATTCTCGCTAATAAATATATTATCTAATTATCTCGCGCTATTTCTTTATACTTATATAGAATATTAATACTATTTTTATTATCTTACTTCTTAATAATCTTTTTCGACGCGAAGGATATCTTATCTATAATAAGATATATAATATTAATTATAAGCTATTCGCCTATACTTTAAAGAGCTACTTTATCTTTAATATTAAAGTATATAAAGGCGTCGACTTTAGCTAATTCTATATTAATAAGTATTTTAATATAAATCGATATAAAGTTAGTATAGTCGATACTTATAAAGTATCTTTTAAGAGAATAGATATTATTTATATACTAAAGATTTATAAGCGGAGAGTTATTATTACTTTTAAAGATACTATTAAAATTATCTTATTTAATCTTACTTAAGTTAAGATTTTTTATAATATTTAATTTAAATATTATATCTTTTAAACTCTATTTATCTATACTCGCTTTAGTAATTAGAGTTACTCTATTATTATTTTAAGCGCTAGCGTACTTATCTCTACTTATTCTTTAGTTAATAGTTATTTAATACTATTCGCGAATAACGTTTCTCTATACTATATATTAGCTTCTAGTAATATAATATTATTTATAGATAATATTTACTTCTTCTATACTTCTACTTTTAATAAAGAGATATTATTTATAAATAATATTTATTTATTATCTCTAGTAATAGATATAGATATTACTATATTATTTATAAATAATAATATATTATCTTTATTAGCTAATATCGCTATTATTATATCTATCGATAGCGATTATTATATCTATTAAATACTTTTTATTAAAGAGGTTAATTAGTTTATCTCGAAGTATTTAAATTAATAGCTATTATATTTAAAGATATTAATTACTCGAGTTTATTATAAGTTCTATAATTATACTATTATTAATAATATCTAGTAGTAATAGTATAGAGTTACTATTAGTATTTATCGTTATATTATTACGCTAGTTTTAAAGAAGAAGGCGCTCTTCTAACGATTAAAGTTAATATAGAAGAAGATAGAGAGTTAAGAGTACTAGAAACACTATATAGTCGCGACGATTAAGATTTTTAATAATATTAATTTAAATAACTCCGCGTAATTCGAGACCGATTAATATAATTTTATAAGATTAGACTTTAAGTAAGCTATATTATAATTTAATATTATCTAGCTTTAAGTAAATTAGCTATAATAAAAGACTCTATTTCTCTTTTAATTAAATTTATTAAATTAGCTTTCTCTAAATAGAAATATTTTTTATAAGATCTTTTATTAGACTCTCTATATAAATATTATATTAACGAAGTATAATATTTACTATATTCTCTTTTAAGAGCTATATAAGAATATTATTAATTATAATTAAGCGCTTATTTAGTACGGTATTACTTCTTAATAATAACGTATTATTATTAATATTTATAAAAAGGTTTTTAAGCTTAAAGTTAATCTTATTTTATAGTTCTATATTAAGTACGTCTTTAAGATTTTAGTTATAAAGGCGTATAAGAGTAATTAGCTTTATTAAAGTAAAATAGAGATTTATTAATAACTACTATATTACTTTATATTTATTTAAGTTATCGGCTACTATAGTCTTTATAAGAATATAATTTATTACGTAATTAGAAAGCCGTCTCGCGTTATTAATATTTAAGATTTTTAATTAAGTAAGTAAAAGATATCGATCTTCTATTAATATTAATAATTTAGATTTTAGCTAGATTATATTTAAGAGCTACTTCTATTTAATAATTTTAGCTCTCTTAAGTATATATAGAATATAGCGATCTTTTATATACTTACTTAAACTCTATATATAATTATAATATAAAAAGTATTCGCGGAGTTTATAATAATATTTCTTAACTATATATATAGATATTTTACTTAGTAGCTATTTATTATTTTATAGTATAATCTAAATTATCTATCTATTCTTTATAAGATCGATAAAGAGTTAGTATAGAATACTTAAGATAGAATTAAGATCTAAATCTCTCTATAAAAGACTAATTAATATATAGTTACCTTTAGCGAGAATTAGAAATAGATAATTAGAACTATATAGAACTTAAAAAATAATAAAAGACTCTAAATAGCTTAATATCTTTTATAGAATATAGTAAATACTAATTAATTAAAGATTTAACTAGAGAATAATTTATAGATTTAAAAGCTAGAGAACTCGATTAATATTTAACTCTTTAGAGAACTAAGTACTCTTTAAAATTTTAAGAATTAGAAGACTATTATTAAATAGCTACTTTATAATTTAGAAATAGATATAGAAATAGTCTTTAAAAGTAAATAGAATAATTCTAAAAGTTAAATAAAAAGTATTATAAATATATTATAAGAAGAGTATAAGTTAGTTATTATATAAGTTTAAAGAAGTAATAAGTTATATTATATAAAGATAAATATAAATCTATAAATTAAATTTATAAAAGTTAATTTAAATTATTAATTATTAAGAAGATTCTAC